>CM050515.1:103623570-103713570 GCA_027563665.1 Antrozous pallidus
CACAGGACGAGGGATAAGGAAGAGATGGCTCCCACCCTCAGGGCACCTCCGGTCTCCTGAGATAGGAAGGCCACTTGCAGGAAGGACTGCCACCCCGGGCCCTGGATGGCACGTCCCTCCCACTCACATGCCCTGCTGGTCTGTGCTTGTCGCTCGCCTCCATGGTCTCAGCCCCTCCGCACCCTCAGGACGCGCAGACCACACCGCCCTCCCCAGCTTCTTGCCACCACGCAGGGAGCTCAGCGCGGCCCGCCCCCACTTGTTCCATCATTCTCTCCGCTCATCTGTGGCCTGCCCAGTCACCCACGGTGGATGGCTGGCCTTCAGCCTCTTCCCTCCTCCCCACCCACAGCAGCCACTTCATCACCCAGTTCTCCCACTTTCAACGGTCACGCTTCCCACGTCCGTCTCCTCTTCAGCTCCCCCACTAGCGCCCCAACGGGCCTGGTCAAGACCTCCTCCAGAATCAGTTCCATGGCATCTCCCCGCCCTCAAAGCTGTCCTCGAAAACACCATCTAACCCATCACTCCTGCTTTGACACCCTGAATGGCTTTTAGTCATCCGCCTGCTCATCAGCCACCCACCCACCCACCCACCCACCCACTCACCCCTTCGCTTATTCATTCACACAACGAACACTTATTGCGTATGTTATATGGAGGGCACTGCACTGAGCACTGGCTCCTAGGGTAACTCAGGTTGCTTTTAGTCTCCAGGGGGAGGGGAGGAGATAAGCAAACCAGCTCCTAAAGAGGGAGGAGGATTTTTTAAAAATATATATTTTTTTAATTGATGTTTTTACAGAGAGGAAGGGAGAGGGATAGAGTCAGAAACATCAATCAGCTGCCTCCTGCACACCTCCTACTGGGGATGTGCCCTCAACCAAGGTACATGCCCTTGACCGAATTCGAACCTGGGACCTTTCAGCCCGCAGACTGACGCTCTATCCATTGAGCCAAACCGGTTAGGGTGAGAGAGGAGGATTTTAAGGGAGTTCATTAGAGGGGACTTAACCCAGCCAGAAAAGCCTTCCTGAGGAGCAAGTTATGCTGAGACCAGGAGAAGGGGGAAGGGGTGCCTGAGCGGATGGGCGTGTCAGCTGCAGACATGTGTGCAGCAGATCCAGGCCAAGAGAGAGCGAATGGGCTCCTCTGGGAACTGAAAGTAGCTTGGCGGGCCTGGATCTAGGCATGAAGGGGGCCTGGCCAGAAAGGAGACAAGAAGGAGCCATAGTAACCAACAATTAGTTAGAAGGGAGGTGGGAACAGTCCTGACTATGAGTGATTAGTCCTTATGAGCTCTAAAACAATTACTTTTTAGATGGATAAATGGGTGGGCGGATGGGTGAATGGATAGGCAGATAAATGGATAAGAGGTAAATGGACAGATGTGAGTGAACGAGTGGATAGATGGGTAACTGGGTGGGCGGATGGGTGAATGGATAGGCAGATAAATGGATGAGAGATAAATGGACAGATGTGAGTGAACGAGTGGATAGATGGATACCTGGGTGGGCGGATGGGTGAATGGATAGGCAGATAAATGGATGAGAGATAAATGGACAGATGTGAGTGAACGACTGGATAGATGGATAACTGGGTGGGCAGATGGGTGGGTGGATAGGCAGATAAATGGATGAGAGGTAAATGGACAGATGTGAGTGAACGACTGGATAGATGGATAAATGGGTGGGTGGCTGGGTGGCTGGGTAGATGGGTAAATGTATGAGCAGATGGATGAATGAGGGGTAGATGGTGGACAGATGAATGAATGGATGAGTGTGGAAATGGCTGGGTGGGTGGGTATGTGAATGGCTACATGGGTGACGGGTACCTGGATAGACTGATTAATGGGTAAATAGGTAGATGAATGAGTTGGTAGATGGGTGGATGGCTGGGTGGGGAGGTGGTTGAGGGTGGGTGCTGGGACGGTGGAGTTTTCATTAATAGAAACAGAAAAGTGAGCAGGAGGAATGCCTGTAGCCTCGTTTCCAGCAGCCTGCACCTGCTCAAGCTGCCTGAGCTGCTCGGGGTGTCCTGCCCCTTCACCCAGCCTTGTCACAGCCAGTCCTCCCTTTCCCAGTGCCTGGGACAGACAGACACTACAGTTTGCTTAGTTTCTACCCCAGGTGGAAACTGCACCTTGCCAGGAGCGTCCCTTCTCCACCTGGTCACCACAGGATTCCTACTCCCCCAAAATCAACACACAGTGGATGCCAAAGTGTTCTGTACGTGAAAAGATGCCGACAGGACAGAAGAGCCAACCAGATCCACCGAGAGCCCTCCACCTGCTGGGCACCTCTCTCCAATGCCATTCTCACGCGTGCCCATTTCACAGATGAGGAAAACACAACTGAGGCTGGGCATGAGCCAATCTGCTCGGCATTCCACAGTCACCGTGAGCTCGGCCAGGTGGGGGGGCGCCGGCTGGCCCGCACTTTCCTGGACGCCATGCTCTCTTCCTGTTTGTCTTTACGGGCGCCGAGCAGCCCCCCCCCCCCCCCCCGACCTCCAGGCCTCACCAGGCTCCAGTCCTTATCGCTGCCACCGTGAGGGCCCCCAGGCTTGGTCCCCGGCTAGTCCCTGCTCCTGGAGGGTGCTCTGCCAGGTCACCCACTCCCTCAGCACCCACCGAAGAAAACCTGTGTGTCCAGGCATGCTCGCCCAAGTGGAGGGGGCGGGGCAAAGAGCCAGAACAAGGAGCTCCAGCATCTAGTCACTCATTTATCATCACATACAGGCGACTCAGCACCTAAAAGCCAACTGTAAACAAATGCTCATCGGCATAGAGGGGTCTGCGAGGACTTTAACGGCCAGAGAACGTGAGCCCCGAAAGGAAGGAAGGGGCTTGGATGCGAGGCAAGGCCCTCTTGCACTCTCCACGCCAGGAGGAGGGGCCATGTGCGGGAGCAGAGCCCACACATGCACAGCTATCGGCCCGTGGCTTCCCCGGGGTGCCCGCGGGCACACAGACCGGCACTCGCCGTGCCCAGGGGGGCCCTGCTCTCGGGAGCCCTGAGCCCACAGGGCAGGGAGTTTCCTACAGACCCGGCTCCTCTCTCTTCCTTTCTCTGCTCGAACCTCCACACTCTTTCAACGAGGCTGTTTCATTTCCTACAAGTGCCTGTCTCGGAGGCTGTTGCTATTTCCCTCGGGGGGGGGGGGGGGGAGGGGTAGGACACAGGCAGCATTATTCCTCAGCTCCCACCGTTCCCCCAGCTAGCCGCACTCCAGCAACAAGGCAGGCTCTCATTTCTAAAGCCTCGTAGCTGTTTCCAAGTTCAATCCCATCTGGGCTCACGAGGCTCAGAGGGGCCTGGCACCGCCGACCCATTTCACCGAACCCGAAGCCCAGAGAGGCTAACGCCGTCGCTCAGGTTCACACAGCGAGTCGGGGCGATCTGAATCCAGAATCCAGGCATCCAGGCCCCGGTGCGCTGCCTTGAAGAGCTTCTGACCACAAACCACAGCAAGAGATGCACTTGACATTGTAACCCAGCACACACCTTCTACATATGCATTCTACACACACACGCACGCACGCGGAATTTCCCCAACGCAGTACTCACCCTATCGTCTGCAGTCTCTTCAGTTCTGCTTTTTTCTAAATGCAGGTCCTGACCTGCTAAACTGATTCCCTGACCCTCTGATGCGGGACTCACCCCACCTGCTCAGCCTCCGGACCCCAGGGAGGCGCCTGCCCCAGCAGCGACGGGAAGCTGTCCCAACGGGATCCCGGCTCCTCGGTGACTTGCTTCACGGCTGAGCTCTGCCCTCAAACCTCAAGCTGCTGGGCTTTTTGCTGCGGCTCCGAGGTCTCGGGAGGAGCTGCAAAAGCACCTTCCAGGGCCCGCTGGACCCCCCAGGTCGCCGCCGGCAGCCCTGCACCAGGACCCACACGCCCCCTCCAGGGGATTTCCCGTAGACCACGCCTCCCCCTCCGTCTAGAAAACCCCAGCCGGCGGCTATCCCTTCCGGAACTGGGAGCTGAGGCAGAATCATGTGAACCGGTCTGTGTCAGCCTGGCACTGGCCCAGGACCCAGGAGCACTCGCCAGCCACAGGGCCAGGGCGGCAGCCCCGCTCCCCCACCTGTTCGGGCTGCTTCCCACACACCCCCAGGCAGGGAGCAACCTTGGGAAGGTGGGGGGTGGGAGATGGGCGGCGGATGTTATGCTGAAATTAGGGACAGGGGGCCTCAGGGGGCTGGGGGCCATGCAGAAGAAGTGGCTGCACTAATTCTACCCATCAAACCCCTCTGAGCACCTACGGGATCCCAGGAGAGGAGACAGGGTCGTCGCTGAGCCGCCCAGGTGACCAGAGCAGACCGTGGGCCCCGGCGAGGACAACAAGACAACGAGGCAAGGATGGGGCAGGCTGACTGTCTCCACTCCCACCCCCAGGATGCCCCTCTCCAGCAGCCAGCAACATCTGGGTCAGCGGGTCTCAGGGACCTTAGAAAACACTCAAGAGCTTAAAACAGTTAATTCCGATGCCGGGCCCCACCCCAGGCGAGTGACACGGCGCTCGCTGGAGATGCGGGGCGGCACCAACACCTCAGGGGCAGCCAAGTGCGGACGGGGGCTCTGGGTGTGCGCTGGAGGCAGGCCGGACGCTGCAGGTCAGACCCGCGGAGCGAGGCCATCGGAGCGGCGGCCTGGGCCCCCTCGAGGCAGCGTTTTTGATGGTTGACAGCTCGGCCCGGGTGGGGAGCAAGCGCAGGGCTCGGCGGGGGGGCTCTGGCTCTCCCAGCGGAGCAGCCTCAGCCTCCCCCTCATTAGGTGGGAACCTCGGGCCCAGCCAGGCGGAAGCTCTTGCTCGGGGTCTCGCAGCCGCACCCCAGAGCTGTGAGTCTAGGATCCCGCGGCCGACGCCAGAGCCGCGACCGGTTTGGCACGACCTCCTCCCGCCTGGGACGCTGCTCAGAGGATGTGAAGCTGGAGCCAGGAAGCCACCGCTCACCAGGCACGGGAGGGCGTCCCCCAGGATGTGCGTGCCCCGGCTCGGTTACACGGCCTGTGGGATTGTCTTCTCCAGAGAGCGGATGGCTCTAGTCCTGTCAGGACTGTTCTGGCGGGGGTCCCGGGAACCCCCTCATCTCCCCACAGGGCCTGGGCCCTCTCCAAGGGGCTCCTATGCCAGTTACCGCAAAGGCTGCGCCTGGTTATGGGGAGTCCTTTCACACACCAGATTCGGGCTCTGAGTTGTCGGGTGTGGCTGGCTCTCCCGTTCTCGTATGAAAGGACGGGTCGGTTAGGAGTGCAGGCTCTCCCCAGGACACTCCCCCCCCCCCCAAAGAGAGCACCCCAGCTCTGTCTACAGGGCAGCCCAGCCCACTGGACATGCGCACAGAGGCCATCTAGGCCTGGAAGACGCTGCTGACACTGCACCCGCCCCTCCCCCAAGACTCCCCGGCTGCCCCAGGCTGGCCAGCCCCCTCTGCAACAGGGTGCTCCAGCTCATCTGGGATGGGAAGCCTCTCTCTCTCTCTCTCTCTCTCTCTCTCTCTCTCTCTCTCTCTCTCCAGGGCCCCCGCCCCCTTCCCCCTGGGCCTTTGGGGCTGACTCAGTCAGTCACAACGCGGAGCCCATGTCTGTGACATGGACACCCAGTGACAGAAACAACAGCCCGCGCTGTGACCTCCTCTGGAGCCGGGATTCCATCTTTGGACGAGAAACCGTGATGACTCTGAGCAGCCAGCAGACCCATAACCTCGACCCTCCCAAACCTCTCCACGCAAACCTGCAGCGAAGCCGAAGGAGTGAGTCTGTAATCAAGCGTGGCCCCCAGTTCACCTCCCCCCCCTTCAGACTCCCCTCCCGAAGCCCAAAGGGCCAGAACCCTGGAGCCGCCGCTGAGCAGAGAAGGGCATGGAGTGCAGGGTGAGGATGCTCAAGCCCTGGGAGCAGTGGTGTGACCTCATTGGGGGGTGCGGGGGGGGGGGAGCGCCAGGGCCTGTGGCTCCTCCCATCCTGGGGAGACAGAAGGACCGGAACTGGGCCGGGCCTACTGCCTGGATTCCTTTCCCATCTGTCTCGGCCCCAGTGCCCGCCTCAGGAAGTGCTGTGGACCCCACTGGATGACAGACTAGAGGCTCTCCTGAACCCTGGCTGTCCTGCCTGCCCCCAACATCTCCTCCAGGACCTGGGCTGAGGGGCTGGTGAAATGTTCTGGAGGCTCGTTGGGGGGTGACAGGGCCCCCAGAAGGGCACTCATGGGCCCCCAGAGGTCCAGGCAGCCCGAGTGTCAGCACAGGGAGGACCGTGGAGTCTGCCCCGAGCTGGTGGCACTAAGCAAGGCCTCCGCACAGGGTGGCCCTGTGGTCACGGGGCGGAGGCTAAAGGGCGGAGGAGGCTGGGATCCTGAGCTGTCACTGGCTGGCTATGTGACCTTAACAAGTCGCCTTCCTGCGCAATCAATGGACCTCTGTGAGAACCCGAGAGGCGCGGTCCCACAAGCAGGTTCCTGTGTTGGTGAGGATGCAGTGCCCACGGGGATGATGGTGGTGACAGCATCGATCCCTCAGGCTAGAAGTTCCCCTCCGCCGTCTGACTCACCCTCGGAAAGGTGAAGGGAGGGCCAGCCAGACTGGTAAGATGCCTGTTATGGCGCATTCCCTCGTTCCCCACGGCTACGCTGCTGATTTGGAGCTGGTCGGGGTAAAGGCCCTAGAGGAGCCTCGTGAGCTCTGCTAAGCACAAGAAGTGTCTATCCGGAGTCATCCGCTGTTTTGCCTGCAGGCACCTGCGCTGACTTGCGTCTTAAAGGCGCCTCGGGCCTTACACTTTAGCACAGGTTTGCATCACAGCTGCTGACACAAGGCGCTGCATTGTTGCAGGTTCAAAAGTGCCCCGGGGCGAATGGAGACAGCTGGAAGGACCGAGAGGAGGAGCGGCAGGGATCCTCCCCGAGTGCCTGGCTCCTCGGCCCTGCGTGGCCAGAGACCTGGCGGGAGAAGCTGCGGATCAGGAAGAACAGTCACTGCCATCAGGGAGCACGTGCTCTGCACCATGCACCGTGCTGAGCACCTTCCTGAGGCTTGCCATTTGCACCCTCGCACCGGCCCTGTGAGGCAGGTTTGTCCCTGTTTGGCAGCCAGCCTGCTGAGACGCTGAGCGCGCCAGCCACCTGCCCGGGGCCCAGCTCAGAAACAGCAGGGCTGTTCGACTCCAAAGACAGGGCTCTTGGCCACTTTAGGAGTTTGCCGTTGCTGCTGGAACCAATGACCACACACCTAACGGCTTATGACAATACCGATTTCTTCTCTGTGGTGGTCAAAGTCTGGGGTGGGTCTCGCCGGGCTAAAATCAAAGTGTTGGCATGGCTGCCCTCCTTCTAGGGGGGGGCGGGGCAGGGGAAATGGACTTCCTTATCTTTCCTGGCGCTCCATCTTCAAAGCCAGCATCGGGCACTGCGTCCTCTCACATCCCTCTGCTCCCACGGTCACATCTCCTCTGACTCTGACCCTCCTGCTCCCTCTTCCACTTTCAAGGACCCTTGTGCTCACATTGGCTGAGCGGCAGAGCTGCGACTCAAGTCAGTGTCTGAATTAATTGCACTTTATTAATTACCAGTGCAATGCATGGGAATTTATACAATGACTTGCTCCTGCCCATCTTCCCCTCCAAACAGCAGGTTCCATCGGGCAGAAGGAGCTGGGTTTGTTTTGTTCTCTGCCAAAAGGAATGCACAACAAAAATGTGTTGGGTGTTTGAATCAATGAATGAAGCTCCATTTACTTCTGCAGCCCACACGCAGAAGGCCAGGGTCAGGAGCTAAGGAACGGGGCGGGGGATGCGGGGGGGAGGGGAAGGATATGGGAAGAGGCCAAGAAGAGGGTTGGTTTTGACGTTGAGGACGTGGGTGGGTAGCTATGTGTGGAAATGCATTACCATGGAAGCCTACTACCAGAAGAGAGACTTTGGTTTCTCTTTGGCGAGTCTGTGGTCTGTCTAAGGAGAGCTGCTTAGGGCATCCTTCCTGTTCTGACACAGGAAGCACAAAGCACAGGCCAGGAGGTTGCCATGGTGACCGCAGGCTTGCTTCCTCAACCTGCTTGCCTTCCCACCAGGAGTGCTCCAACCCATCAATTAATAGCCTACTAATGTATGACAACAGTCATTCCAAACACCCAGGCAGCAGTCCTCTTGTAAAACAAACAGACTTCTCCAGGGACCTAAGCTACAGAGATGCCCATGAGACTCAGCCCGGGCCACCTGCTGTATGTAATCTAGCTTTCCGAATCCAGATTACTCTCTCCCTGGCTTCTCCCTCCCTCCCTCTCTCTCTCTCTCTCTCTCACTCTCTCTCTCTCTCTCTCTCTCTCTCCCCTCTCTCCTCCCTTTCTCTCTCAAATATATATATATATATATATATAAAAATATATTTTATTGACTTTTTACAGAGTGGAAGGGAGAGGGATAGAAAGTCAGAAATATCGATGAGAGAGAAACATCGTTCAGCTGCCTCTTGCATGCCCCCTACTGGGGATATGCCCGCAGCCACTATACATGCCCTTAACCGGAATCGAACCCGGGACCCTTCAGTCCGCAGTCCGACATTCTATCCACTGAGCCAAACCGGTCTCGGCCTCTCAAATATATTTTGATTTTTTTTTTTTTTTTTTTTACAGAGAGGAAGGAAGAGGAATAGAGCGTTAGAAAAATCAATGAGAGAGAAAGATCTATCAGCTGCCTCCTGCACACCTTCTACCGGAGATGTGCCCGCAACCAAGGTACCTGCCCTTGACCAGAATCGAACATGGGATCCTTCACTCCACAGGCCGATGCTCTCTCCACTGAGCCAAGCCGGTTAGGGGGCTCTCTCTCTCTCTTTCTCTCTCTCTCTCTCGTTTTAAAGGCATGGGTTTGGCAGAGCTGGGGACTGAAGCCTCAGGGATTCCAGGGAAACAGACACTAGCGAAGGCACCATGCAGGATGCCTGCACCCTCAGCCCTGCAAAGCCTAGAGAACCTGGTCCCCACCCACACAGGCTGTGGTAAGGCCGCACAACTGTACGTCTGCTGGTGTTCTGGCAAAGATGACTTCATCTGTTACAGCACGGCACCCAGGGAAGAAAGCAACAGGCAAGACTTTCAAGTTTGGGTAGATTCAAGATGTTTGGAAACTGATGATCTTCTCATTGGGAGATGGGTCCTGAGACCCCCTCCCCTGGAACCTAGGTGGGCTCTGTGATTGCTTGACTGGAAGAATGAAGTTGAGGCCACACTGTGTCCGCTGCTGAGTCCAGGTCTGAAGAGACTGGGGGCTCCCACCTCCTGTCTCTTGGTAGGTTGCTCTTAAAACGTGGGTGCCCTGAGGGGAGGAGGCCCTAGTAGCTTCTGAGAGACACCCACATGGAGAGGAACCTAGACCCTGGCCAACCGCCCCGGCTGAGCCAGGATCAACTGGTTTCCCACATGTTGTGTGATCTTGGGGAAAAGATGCCACAGCTGGGCCATCTCAGCCGATGCTGCAAGGAGCAGAGATAAGCCCTCCCCGCCGAACCCTGCCCGAATCACAGATTCCTGAGCAAAATAGACGAGTCCTGTTATTTCAACCTTCTAACGTGGGTTTTTGTGCAATAATAGATAACTGGAACCTAAGGATTATTTTTCTCCAAAATCACTTAAGGGCTTATCATGAGTGCTGTAATCATTCATAAGGTTATTTGACTTACGTTTTTGTAAAATATCTGTTTTTACTGATTTTAGAGAAAGAGCAGGAGAGGCAGAGCTAGACACATGAATGAGAGAGAAACATCAGCCGGCTGCCTCCTGCAAGCTCTCTACTGGGGATTGAGCCGGAAACCCCGGCATGTGCCCTGACCAGGTATCAGACTGGTGCCCTGGTACATGGGTCGACACTCAACCACTAAGCCAGACCAGCCGGGCGATTTTCATTTTTATCACAACTTTGTGAGGTGGGTGTAACACTCTCCCTTTCCCCCTTGAGACACTCAGAGGTAAGGGATCTTGTTTGAGATAGAAAGGGTGAAACCAGCTTCCACTCTTTGTTTCCTGTTCGAGGAGTCTTCTCGCCATAGAGTGCACCATACCCAGAAGGCTGCAGCATAATGGAAAGAACACGCATAGCTAACCTATAGGGACCCCTGCCAGGCTTTTATCCGCATGACGTCATAACCATCCTAGGGAGCAGGCTCTACTAACATGCCCATTTCTTTCTTTAAAAAAATACTTTTTATCGATTTTTTACAGAGCAGAAGGGAAAGGGATAGAAAGTCAGAAACATGGATGAGAGAGAAACATCGATCAGCTGCCTCCTGCATAACCCCCACTGGGGATGTGCCCGCAGCCAAGGTACATGACCGGAATCAAACCTGGGACCTTTCAGTCTGCAGGTCGACGCTCTGTCCACTGAGCCAAACCGGTTTGGGCTATCATGCCCATTTCACAGAAGGTGGCACTGAAGCTTAAAAGAAGGGTAGGTAATGATCTCAAGTTCATATCTCTAACAAGTGGAAGAGCCAGGATTTAGCCCCAAGCCACCCAGTTCTGGAATGGAGCTCTCAACAGATGCTCTGGTCCATGTGGTCTCCTGCACCCACATTGCTCCAGCCTGCTTCCTCTGGGACAGTCAGTTCTCCCTCCCACCCCCCCACCCCACACACACATACTTCAGCTGCAGGATTAAGCAAAGCACAACCATATTATCTCAGATGTGCATAGTTCAAAGCTTTCTCACACCTTTTGTCCTCACAAGCCCTCTGCGAGGTGGCCAAGCTAGTATTTATTTCCATTGACAGAGGCTCAGCCACAGAAAGTGACCTGCCCAAAGCCACTGGCTCCATGTCACCGTCTCTCTGTTGCTTACTCCTAAATCGAAAAGCCCCTTCCTGCGCCCTGGAGCACGCACCCAGCATCCTGTCTTCAGCTCAGGGGGCCCGCCAACCAGGAACCCCAGCCGGGGCTCCGCGGCCAATCACAGTCCGGCTTTGTCCTCCTGCGCCCCCTCCCCCCCAACCCACCCGACAGGTGCCCGCCCACTAAGGGGGAACGCATGGATTTAGGGGGGAGGGAAGGAAGTGTGTGTCACCTGTGCCGCGGACGCCGGGAAATGAAGGGTTGGAAGTAAAGACCGGGTGGCCGCGGAGCCAGCTGAGGGGGTGGCTGCTAAACCGGGCAACCACCGCCGAGGAGACACCCCGCCCCGAAGAGGAACCAGGACGCGCCGGCGGGCAGCCGAGCGCTGGGGCAGACACCGGGCGGGCCTTTCCGCTGCCCGGTCCGCGTCTGCACTTGGCGCCACCGCCCGGCTCGGGCACACGCACACGCACCCGCGACAGCTCCGCACCTGGCCGCCCGCGCCATCCGCGCACGCACGCGTGGGGGCCACGTGCCGGCACCCTCACCGCGCGCTCCCAGAGCGCGCCAGGGAAGGCGCAGAGCTGGCTACAGGTGCGGGGACCCGGCGGGCCCCACAAGCGGGTTTCTGGAGACTTGGTATGCCTGGGACCCCGAGACCCTGACAAGGGGGAAAGGACTGGCTTTGGGGAGTCCTATCCGTGCGGCGAGGGGCCAGCCGCAAGCACCCCGCCGCTGGCCGGTATAGTCCGCGCAGCAAGCAGGGCGGGCAATGCGTCCTTGGCGCCTGGCGGGGGCGGCTCGGGGCGCTTGTCGGGTCCGTTTCCCGCCAGGTTTTTCTATTCTCTGGACGCCGCGGCCTCGCTGTGCTCCCATTCACCGCATCCCTCCGCCCCCGCCCCCTCCTCCAGTTCTGCGCATCCAGCTTTGCCCTTTCACGCCATGGCTGGGCGCCCGCCCTGCGAAACCCGGGGAGTTGCAGACCTGCCCTGGAGGTACAGCACTGCCATCCTGTCCCCGGACAGGCTCTGGAGCTGCTGGCGTGGGCTCGGACTGGGCCTGGCTGCGGAGGGCCCAGGTCCTTCTCCAGCCGCATCCAGAACCCCTCGGTGAGAAGCCGGGAGAGAGCAGAGTGCACGGAGCAGTCCTGTACCCTTTACCTCCGAGCCCTCTGCGTCAGCACTCCCGTAGCCACTCAGCAGAGGCCCCTCCTGTTGCTGCTCAGGCTCTCCAACTCCTCCAACCTCAGCAGGAGGCAGTTGGCTGCCTCTGGGGGCCTGAGCTGGAGGGAGCGCAGGTCCCCTGCTGGTGCTGGTGCTAACTCACAGGCCTGGGTCCTCCGCCCCGCAGGCTCCCAGACAAGATTAACGACATTCCCAGCTGCGTTTTTGAGTCAGGCACAGTCCCAAGCATGTAAATGCATGAACTCATTGGAGCTTCACCTCTCTGTGAGATACTGTTCGCATCCCCGTTGTACCCAAGGGGGAATGAGACACGGAGAGGTCAAGTAACTTGCCCAAAGTCACACAGACAATAAATAAGCAAAGGCACTGAGATTCTAACGCAGGCCGGTGAGTGCACAGCCATCTGCACCACCACCTGCATCCTACCTCATGCCATCAGCACCTCCTGTACCATCAGCAACTCCTGCTCTCTCACACCTGCATACCTTAACCCAGTGGTCGGCAAACTCATTAGTCAACAGAGCCAAATATCAACAGTACTACGATTGAAATTTCTTTTGAGAGCCAAATTTTTAAAACTGAAACTTCTTCTAATGCCACTTCTTCAAAATAGACTTGCCCAGGCCGTGGTATTTTGTGAAAGAGCCACATTCAAGGGGCCAAAGAGCCACATGTGGCTCGCGAGCCGCAGTTTGCCGACCACTGCCTTAATTTGTGTCCCTCTCCACCCCAAACACCTGTTGAGCGCCTGCCCCAGTTTGCAGACCAGAAAGTCACTTCCCCTGTTGTTTGCTCCAGGCAGTTTGTGCTGAGCCCCCCCCTGGGTGCTCCCTTGACTCCCTTCCCAGCATTCTTTGCACTGCCCACTGGGGTCACTGTTCCACAGCCGTCTCTCCAAGGATGCATGGTCTTCCTTCCCGCCTAGTGCCTGGCTCAGGGCAGGGTGCCCCAGTCCTGTCCGAGAAGGGAGAGTCTGGGACCGGGCACTGCAGGAGCTGGTGCCGTTGGTTGTCAGGACAGATTCTCGGGGTTCAGATGGAGGGCAGCTGGGAAGGTAAAGGCAGAGATCTATGCCTCGCTTTCTGCTAGCTCCTTGTGGCGGCTCAAAGCCCCACACTGTCTGACAGGATCCCGAGGCGAGTCTCTGGAAGGAAATGGACAGTGGGCAGAGGGCAGAAGACACCCGGGTAGGGGAGGCAGAGGGAGCAAGCAGGCAGGCAGCAGAGGCTGGAGTTTGCGTTTCCTGCTGGGCACACGCCTAGCAACCTCCCAGTAGGCTCTGCTCTGCTCTGGGGCTGGATCAACCTCTTCTGCTGGTCCTCATTTTGAAATTTCTCCTTCTTGCAAAATCTTCACCTATGGAGTTTTCCAGGGTAAGAATCCATGCCACAGAGATGCGCACATACTCTATAAAAACTGCTAAACTGAAAGCGCTTGGTAAGAGTTTGATTGTCAAGAGTGCCTGAGTCTGAATCCCACCTCCGCTACCTACTGATAGGGTGACCCCGACACGTCCCTAACCCTCTGGGCCGGGTTCCTCGCATGAGAAACCGGGACACAGCTTCAGAAGTCGGCCGAGATGACTGCCTGAGTTAAATAAAGCCCTCAGCTCAACACCCAGCACACAGGGTCAATAGGTGTTGGCTTGCTGTGATGACTATCTGCTCCAAATACCCTCTTTACCTATGGCTCTTTCTTACCTTTGTAATGTTCACTGTCCTCAATGCTCTTTTGATCCCCACAAGCAGTGTCATTCTCTTCCATCACAGATCAGGAAACGGGTTCAGCGAATGGTCTAAAAGCCGCTGAGTTCTGAGCACCTGAGCCGGGACGTGGAGTCCTGGCTGGAATCTGCCTCCTGTAGGGATCGCGCCCCCTCACCCTCCGCCCCGGGAGAGTGGGCGTTTGAGAGCCCAGCGTCATCAGTTGCTAGGTGCAGAGTTCTGCCTCAGCTTCCACGCCTGCTGTGGAGACTGGACCACAAAGTGGACCCCCCCCCCCCGGGGCGGCCACATCGCACCGTTCCGGGGAGGGGACACTGTGCACAGCACTCGGTGAGCCTGCCTCCCTGCCGCTCTCGCTCTCTTTTTTTAAGTGTTTTATTGATTTTTAGAGAGAGATGTCGGGAGAGGGAGAGATGGAAGCACCGTTGAGAGACTCCCTCAACTGGGGATCGAGCTTGCCGCCTGGGCATGTGCCCTGACTGGGAACTTCTTGGTTCCTGAGTTGACACCCAACCACTGAGCCACACCGGGGGGCCCTGCCTCTCTTTCTGTGGCTCAGGCTCTCTTTACAGATGTCCAAAGGCTTCTAGGACCTCTCCGAGTCTAATATCCTCCAGTGAAAACAAGCACCGTTTGGATCTACGCTCCCCCTTGAGACAGAACAGCCTGGCGCCTGCCCCAGTTGCATCCGGATCGGAGCTGGCCTGTGGGTTCAGGCATGGTACCCCCGGCTGCCCTTTCCCTACGAAAATGCGAGATTCGGAGGCACAAAGAGATTCGCTCGTCGTCGCTGTGTTTCTTAGTGTCACGATGTCCTGTCCTTGGCAACAACAGCTGTTGTTTGGTAAACAAAACCAGGCACTGGCCTTATAAACAGCGCATAGCTCTCTAAGTTCAAATGAAGCACACATTGCTTTCCAGAACCTTCCTCGAGGATGGCAAATTATGGCCCAGGCTCACGGAATGCTGATCTGAGACGCTAATAACTGTCTTTCTTACCCACAGAAAAGCCACCTCCCACGCCGGGCCGGGCTCGGGCACGCGGTCAGGATTTCTCCCCACGCAGCGTCCGGGGCTGTGATGTCATTCCTCCTCCTCCAGTCTCTCGTGGGCCGGCAGCCTTGGCCTTTGTGTCTTCCCAGAGCCAAGGCCAGGGAGGCACAGGGCAGGTGCTCAGAATGGGGCAGGTGGATGGACCGGAGAGGTCCCTGCCCCAGGCTAGAGCGCGCTGAGGACTTGATACCGGCCCTTCCGATGCCCTCTTCCCCCTTCTCCCCCTCCCCCGACTCCAGCGCTCACATCGAGGGTCCCCTTGCCCCCTGGCCTCTGTTGGGCTTGGCCAACAGGAAGCACTCACTGGGATCAGAGGATGGAGCGGAGTGGGGTCCGGGGAGTCTTTATCCACCTGCCAGGTGTCTTTGGGGTGGCTGCCTCCCTTTACTGAAGTCGCCAGCTGCTGTCACAGCCTCCCCAACCCTCCTTCTTCCAGGCCTGGGATGGTCACAGCTCCTTGGAAATGCGGATCCCAGGGTGCCGCACCATCCTGTGCTGGTTCCTTTAAGCGTCACCCTTAAAAGCTGTCCCTGTGTTAACCTCAGTCACCCTGTTTGACTGAGCCTCTCCTTCCTGCCAAGCCCCCCCCTCCCCCGCTATAGATGCGGAGGTACCAGTGAGTCTTCGCTGCACACTCACACTAATGAAGCAATCCGTGCAGATTTCAGAGGGCTCAAAGATGATCAATTTAAAAACAAAACTCACTGACTTTCCAATTCATTCCTCCAATTAGCACAGCTGGCCAGCCTCAGAGGAAATCTCTTTATCTCCCGAACAGCGGAATGAGTCCCTGCTTCCTCCCCGGGCTCCAGGGCCAGCTCCTCTCTGTCCCTGCTCAGCCCGCACCTCCTCCTGCAGGCTGCCTTGCGCTGGCTGCTGGGAGCTTCCTAGCGCCTCATTCCTGCGGCAGCTCTCCCGCTGAGGAATTCCCCCACTGCCACTGCCTCGCCAAGCCCCTCCCTGGCCAGTTTCAGGCACAGAGATGTTGTTTTGTCTGAGAACAAGTTCTGGCATCAGCCACACTGCAGCAGGCTGGGGCCTGAGCTGATTAATCAGACGGCCTGAGTAAGACTGCGAATTGTTCCCTCCAATAAGGACATGGGGAGGCAGGAAGCTCTGCGGCTGGAGAGTCAGCTGAAGCCCCGGTGAAGCTGGGGATCCCTGGCTGGACGTCAGGCTCCTGTAGGAGGCCTTCAGGCTAGGCTTGCTCAGGGTGAGGTGGTTGGGAGCGGAGGGTAGCATCCGAACATGTGGCTTTGAATTCCAGATTCTGCTTTCTGGTTGTTAGAGCTCTGGCAAGTTGTGTAGCCTTCCCGAGCCTCAGTTTCTTCTTCTTCAAAATGGGGTTAATCATGGAGGTCAGTGTAAGAGTCTTGTCTATATAGTAGGGGACCGGTGCACAAAATTCATGCACTGGGGATGGTGGTACCCCAGCCCAACATGCCCTCTCTCACATACTGGGAGCCCTCAGAGGCTTTCCGCCTTGGGCAAGGGACCTCGGCCAGGGGATCCTGGTGCCCTGCGATTGATCAATCGCTGGCTCTGCCCCAGCCCCAGCCTACCCAGGCTGAAAGCCTCGGTAGAGGACCCTCAGATCGCTGGCTCTGTCTCGGCCCCCTCGGCTCTGATGGCTTACCTCACAGTGACCCGGGTGCCAGGATGTTCCCGGGACACAGGCGCTGGGTGCCTATGTGTGCAAATTAACCACCATTTTTGTTGGGTTAATTTGCATACTCACTCTGATTGGCTATGGGCAGAGTGGAGGTACAGTCAATTTACATGTTTGTCTGTTATTAGGTAAGATATAAAAGCCCAGTGACCAGAACGGTGGAATGACCAGAATGACCGGAGCAACTGGTGGCTATGATGTGCACTGCAGAAGCCAACCGGCCAGATCTGGGCCCAGTCGGCACCTTCCTCAGCTGGCCTCCCCCTCCCCAATCAGCCCCCAACACCCCAGATCAGGTGTGAGGCCAGCTGGCCAATTGCCCATGGCTCCTCCCCCACACTGGCCCAGCCCAATGGGCCCCCATCGAGGCAGGCTGGCCAGACCCCACATGTGCACAAGTTCATGCATGGGGCCTCTAGTATATATAAACGCCTAATATGCAAAGTGTCCCCTCGGCAGCCGCTAAGGACCCTACCCACGCACAAATTTTGTGAAATACAAATGTTCTCAAGAAATCAGGCGGACATCTATGCCCTGCCCTCCCCTCAGGAGCAGGTGCAAAGGGAGCAGGTCAGGCTGGGAAGATATAAAAGGGGGCTTGGCCTTCTTACTGAGGGAGGGTGGGCCAGGCAGGGGCTGTCCAACCAGCCTTGACCGGCCTCTGCCTTGGTTTCCCTGCTTATGGAGAATGGATCGAATCCTGGCGCTTCACACAGACAGTGTGACCTCAGGAAGTTATGTGACCTTTCTGTGAAATGGGGATAATAAACGTATCTCACAGGGGTGGGATAAGTGTTCAGTGAGTTAGTATTAAACTCTCAGAACTACACCGGGGAGTGCTCAACACACGCTGGGCACCCTCTCGACCCAGGGCCCGCGGGAGGCGTGTGCGTGCCCCTCTGGCTCAGCACACAGGCTTTTGTGGCGGCGAGCTGGGGAATGGCGTTTGCTTTCTTCTCCGTGGATTGTAATGTTTGCCTCCTAAGGGACTCACATTACTTTGCTGTGTGGATGCCGGGCCAGGACAGGGTAGATCTGAGTGGTCTGGCGTCCAGGAACTCTGCCTGGAGCCCCTCGAGAGAAGCCCTGGAGGCTCCCTGCACAAGCCTGGGGCCGCTAATGGGGTGTGGGAGGCGGCCTGGTGAGAAAGAACGTGGTGGGAGAGGACTGACAGAGAACCAAAAGCTGGACAGGGCCCTCGGCAGAAATCTCGGTCCATGCCCGCCTTGTGCTGGGCCTCAGACCTCGCCTGGCCTCAAGGCTGTCCGCTGGTGCCAGGGGGGCGATCACGGTGCCGCAGCGTCGCCTCGGAGCCAGACTGCCTGGGCGCACACCCCAGCTCTGCCACCTGCCAGCGTGCTTCACCTCGCTGCGCCTCACCTGCGCCGTGAGGATGATGTGCACAGAGCAGAGCTGGCCCAGAGTCAGCGCTCAGTGCATGCCGGCTAATTACCACACGGCCAGTGCCAGGGCCTCTGACACCAGGGGCAGCCGCGGTGGTAGCCAGAATAATGTCCCCTCTCCCCCCCACGAGATGTCCACTTCCTCGCCCTGGACTCTGTGGATAAGCTGCCTTACATGACACTGGGACTTTGCAGGTGTGAGTGTGGATCTTGAGGTGGGGATTGTCCTGGGTTACCCAGTGGGGGCCCACAGCCCTCAGCAGGGTGAAAGTGGCAGGTAGGAGAGGGAGAGCATCAGAGATGCAGGCTGGGGGAGATGCAGCCCCTGCCGCTTCGAAGGCCGGAGTTGGCCAGGAGCCAAGAAATGCCGGCGGCTTCCAGAAGCTGAAAAGGCAATGCGGCGGATCCTCTCCCCACTTGGGAGCTCCAGGGTTGTAAGAGAATAGATTTGCACTGTTTGAAGCCGCTACGTGGGTGGTCATTTGTCACAAGAACAACAGGGAGCTCATACAGCTGCCTCCTGCAGGAAGCGGCACGTTGAGTCGCCCCCCCAGTAGTTACCGAGTCCCTGTGGTGTCACCGTACTGCTGGCCCTGAGGAGGTGCGGGGACACGCTGGGCAGGGAGCCGAACGTTCCCCGGGCACGGACCCCACCAGAGACGGCATACTCAGGGGCAGGAGAGCTCAGGGCGGGCTCAGCTGGCTGAAGCTGGGCCCTCGGCAGGGCGTTGAAGGACGGAGGTGTGGGCTTCGGACGGGGAGGAGGAGGAAGAAGGAAAGACATTGCAGGAAGGGGCCCAGTGGGGTCAGTGCCTGTGCTCTATCCCCGTGGGGGAGGCCTGGGCAGTGAACTGAGTGAGGCAGACCTGGGTGGTTCCTATGGAGCTGGCCCTCTGGAGTGGAAGCCAACATGCCATTGCCATCAAACATGGCGAGTGTTACACGGAAGTACAGCTTAAGGGAGGGGCACATCAAGATGGGCTTCCTGGAGGAAGTGGCTCTTCAGGTGACAAGAAATAAACTGAAGGTTTGACATGTGCCACTCTGCACTCCGGCGGTCCTTAGCCCTCAGCAGGTGCCGACAGCTGGGGATTTGACCACATAGTTTGTTATTCCCTCCATTTTATTACAGGAAGGAGGGAGTCTCGCTTGGGCACGAGTATGTGCTGCCTGCCAGTTTAGTTTTGCTCATCTCCCCTGGTGACCTAAGGGAGGCAGCAGCTGTTAATTAAAATTTAATAACACTGCTTGGGTTTCTATGTTTTCTAGTTTAATTACCTCCCTTTGGTGGCGGGGGCACTGCTTTGCCACGTGTGGGAGTGGGCCACAATTCCCGTTTAAATATCAGTGAACTTGGCCCTGGCTGGGTGGCTCAGGTGGTTGGAGCATCATCTTGTCCACCAAAAGGTTGCAGGTTCGATTCCCAGTCAGGGCGCATATCTAGCTTGGGGGTCCCATCCCTGGTTGGGGTGCATATGAGAGGTAACTGATGGATGTTTCTCTCTCACATTGATGGTCTCTCTCTCTCTTTCTCCCTCTCTCTCTCTCTCTCTCTCTCTCTCTCTCTCTCTCTCTCTCTCTCTCTTTCTCTCTCTCGTAGTCCCCAGGTGAGGATTAGAAGTGCGTGTATGTGAACTTAAGTGTAATAGAACCGTGACTGTAAGCGTGGAGATTCTTCCTCTTGCCCTGGAATTGACCACGGGGCCCAGTTGTGGGCAAAGAGGCACTGAGTGCCCCTCAGCAACGGGCCTGATCACTCCCTTAGGACGTGCATGGCCTAATCCCCACCCCCAGCACACCCTCCCCACAGGGGGGAAGGCCAGTGGGAACTGGGTCAGAGGCGGGCTGAGCGGCTGTGAGGTCTGAGAGAACCAGGTCTGAGAAGCCGCATGGAGCTGGGGGTGGGGCGTCGTGAGGGGAGAGGGGCTGGTCGGACAGGGGCCAGGCTAGGCTGCTCAGCGTGCCTTCCTGGATAGGAAGGAAAGAAAGCTGGAGAGAGAGCGAGAGAGAGAGAGCGAGAGAGCGAGAGCGAGAGAGAGAGAGAGAGAGAGAGAGAGGCGCAGGAGCCAGCCAGGGGACAGTGAGGGGCTGCACACCCTCCCCTGGTCATGCAGGGCTGTGTGGCTCAGTGGATACGGGGAGAGGAGCTGAGCACCCCGGAGGGCTGCCTGGTGGAGGCAGGAGCTCAGGGGACATGGAAGACATGGTGCTGGAGCCACGGCTCCCACGTCAGCAGCGTAGACAGCAGGGAAGCCCGAAGGGAGGCACCGTGGGCATGAGGGCCCGGGAGGCTGGCCGGCGAGGAGAGAGCATCAGAGTGAGAGGCCCCGGGGGGCAGGCCGAACAGGAGGACACGCGTCCCGGTCTCGCTCCCTCCGCCGTGGCCTGTGGGCTGCTCTGGGCTGACGGCACAGGAGACCCTACGGGCTCAAGAGAAACCTCTGCCTCCCCCTTCACTACGTAGGAGAATCGGAACTAGGGGCCATGCCCATAATAGGCGTTATCACCAGAAATAACTCTTTTTGGTGGCCTATCTCTATGGCAAGGCAAACTCTGAGTAACTGAGCATCTGTTCTTATCATCCTGCAACGGCCTTTCCCCTCTGCAGCCCCGAGGCACCTCAGCTCATTCTTGACTCCCGACGTCACGCGCACCTCAGCTCCTTTCCTGCCTTGGAGCCCCTCGCGTGCGCGGGGTCTCTGATGCTCACAGACACGGGGTTCCCACGCACACATATGTAACTAAACGTGGGTATTCTCTCTTGTGAACCTGTCTTGTGCAGGTTGAATTATCAGACCGGTCTAAAGGACCTGGGAAGGGGAAGGAGAATGTCTTCCTCCCCCATAGATGTAATAAAACGAAATTGGAAAACTAGGATTGCCACGGCAATGACAATACTCGGACCACAACTATGGTTGGAGGAGGAGGAAGTGGAGGGAGGGCCCATACTGTGGGGAGCGATGGCCCCCCTGAGCCCTTCAAAAGCTCCTGAAGGAGGGTAATCAGGGTGGCCTTCCTGAAAGAGGACGCATCTCACGGGAAACCTGTAAGGAGACTAGGCGGTATCCTGGGAATGCTTCCCTGGGGGCAGGGGGTGGGGGGGGGCATGGTGCTGTGGATGAAGAAGGGGCCCTGTGAACAGTATGGGTGAGGCCCGAAGCCCAGCAGAGGGCCCACACGCTGAGAGAATGGGAGGGATGACCTGGGACAGTTAAAGGAGGTAATTCGGGGTAAGTACCAGGCCCAGCAGACATTCAGTGGATAGCAGTTTGCTCCCCGCCCCCCCCCCCACACCCCTGAATATGGCATTCCCCAGCCCCACTGGTGCCACTGAGCCCAGGACAGCCCCCCTCCCCATGGGTCCTGGGCTCCTCCCGCTCTGGGCCTTACCTTTGGGCAGGCGAGGGCATGTCCCAGGGAACCTGGACCGTGTTGGACTTTTGAGATATGCCCCACCCCAGGCACCCTCTGGCCCACTGTGTCCCCAAAGCCACCCACGTGCTGGCAGGTCCCTGGGATGATAGAGCCCTCCCTCCCTCCCAGGTCTCCCCTGTGCCAAGCCCTTTAATGCAGACTGAATTTCCACTTTCCGGCTGCAGCGAGTGCCAGGGAGCTGGCCTTGCTGAAGACCGTGGTCCCTCCCCGCCGCTGTCATCCCCCCCTCCCCCCGCTGCCTGCCCCCCTGTGCCGGCCTCAGTCCGAGCTGCACTCACCTCTCCCAGGTCCGGTCCCGGTGCAGGACTCGGGCGGAGGACGGGTCCCACCGGCTGAGCCCGGGCCGGGCGACAGAGAGGACAGGCGTGGGCGTGGTGCTGGTGGCCCCCGCGGCCGCAGCCCGGAGGCAGTGCAGGGGCGGAGGCTGGGCGCGCGCCCGCGGGCGGGGAGCAGCTGCCCCCCAGGCCTGGGAGCCGAGCCGGCGGCTCCCGGAGGGCTCCGGAGGGCCATGCTCTCCCGCGGGGAACTCGGAGGGGCCCGATGGTGACCCCTCCCTGCGGACTCAGGGGGCCCCGGGAGGGGAGATGGGGAGCAGGTGGCTGGCGTTGCCTCTGCAGCGCTCAGGCTGCATCGCCAAGCGGCTGCGTGAACCCCACCTCCGTGGGCCGGGCCAGAAAACCGAGCTTGGAAAGGGAATGCCATTTCTGAGCCCTGCACGGAAGCCCCTCCAGCCCCCTCCTCTCCCGCACGTGTCAGCTCTCCCCTCCCGCCCCCGCCCGGCCCTGCCAGGCCGCCTTCCTGTGGTCCACTCTGCGCCACTTGGTAGCTGCGGAGGCGATGGGTTCCCAGGCCCTTCTTTCCCCTCTACCCCCTCCTCTACCCCCTGGGAAAGGTCGGGGAAGGATGGCAGGAGAGAGAAGCCTGGGCAGTTTCCAGCCTACCGCCCCAGCCCAGCCTGCCCCTCTGTGCCCCTGTTGGGGAGGTCACTGCGCCTACACTTTCCAGCATGGACCAGGGGTCAGCTCTGCCAAGCTCCGGGCCCAGCTGCTCTGGACATGCACCTTCTTCCTTGGCCAGGTCTTCCTTGTTGCCCCCTTCAGCCCAGCCCTCCCCTTGCTGTGTTGGAGCCGGTCTGTGCTGGCTTGTGGGAGCCCATCCGTGTTTCCAGGGGTTCCGAAAGCCAGGTGTTAAACACAGCCATCATTAAAAATTAACTTAGTAAACCTGCGACTAAATAACTTATATTAAAAAACAAAGGCCATAAATACGCAAAACCTGCCACTTGTAATGACTGTACCATTGCTCTTGGGGTTATCTAGACCTACTGCATCTGCATGGAGGTGGCATTATGTCGCATCTGCACCTCCCTTCCCGTCTCCGTGGCTAGGGGCTTCATGTTGGAATTGCTTGTGGTGCAAACAGTTACACCACAGAAACTGGCCAATTTTACCAAACCAGGGCTTGATGTTTTTCTTCAGTGTCGACTGTCTCTAGACTTGAGAGACTGGTGGAGAAAATGTTAAAAGTGAAGATTAAACTTAGAAGTGCGTCTTGGGTGAATATTTTTAAAATATATATTTTTGTTGATTTCAGAGAGGAAGCGAGGAGAGAGAGAGAGAAACACCGATGAGAATCACTGATCGGCTGCCTCCTACATGCTCCCTCCTGGGGATGGAGCCTGCAACCTGGGCATGTGCCCTTGGCCTGAATAGAACCTGGGACCCTTTGGCCCGCTCTATCCACTGAGCAACCCAGGGCTTGGGTGAATATTAATGTTTGTAAATTGTATCTGTGGTGTTTTTTTTTAATGTCTGTAGCCATCACAATGCGAATACATTACAAGAAACTGAGGAACCTGAGCTGCCATTCTGTAAAGGACTGATTGAGTAGTCACTCACATCATTAACCAATGAGATTCTTACACACACATTCAACTTGTTTTATTGCCAACATAAAAGAAAACCTCACCCAACATTCACGCTGGAACCACAGTCACCTGTCAGTCGAGGGTAAGCACAGGTGGCTATAAATACATACCTGGTCTGCAAAAACCAAT
This sequence comes from Antrozous pallidus, assembly GCA_027563665.1. NCBI lineage: Eukaryota > Metazoa > Chordata > Mammalia > Chiroptera > Vespertilionidae > Antrozous > Antrozous pallidus. The sequence goes on from CM050515.1 coordinate 103,646,916, forward strand.
AAGAGCTTTCTGAGGGACCCGATGGGCTGTGTGCATGCATGTATACATACATGTGCATGTGTGTGCGCACATGTAAACATATTCCCTTCTCTTCCTCTGGCTGGTTGATAAACACTTGGCCAGATGCTTCCTTCCCAAGGTCTGTCCGGCGTTTCTAATGTTCTCACTTTGCTGTTCTCCCAGGGAGAGCTGCTCTGGCGCCACAGGTGACCCCCCCTCTCTGCAGGCAGACCGCAGCCCTGAGCTGGCACTTGGATGTTGCCCACCCCCCACATCACACAGCGCCCAGGCCAGGGAAGAGGTGGGGCCCTGTAGCTCAGCGGGACATGGTTTGGGATGCCCCTTGGCAAGAGGACCCATGGTGCTGCCCAGGGGGTCCCCACCTGGCGTTGGCTGGGAATGTGAGCGAGATATCAGAGTTGGAAGCAGTGGAGGGAGTGATGGACTGGACACGGGGAAGAGAGGGGGGATGCCCAACGCGGCGTGGCTGAAGGGGATAGAGGTGATGAGAGGAGGTACACAGAGGCTTTGGTGGGGGAGGATGGGAAACCGTGTGCTGAGCGGTTTGAGGTGGTGTTTTTGGACATCCAAGCTGGAAACAGATCTGGAGGTCCCCAGGAGAGGCTGGGGCTGGAGGTGCTTGGAGCCTTCTGGAAGATTGCAGTGAAAGCTGTGGGTGTGTATGAGCTTGTATGGGGCTTGGGGAGGGTGATAGAAGGTTGGGTGTACCCTGAGGTGACCCACGGAGAAGCTAGACCGCAAAGAAATGGTGTAGCTAGTGTAGAGGCCGTTTAGAAAGGACGGTCACCCAGGGTGGATGCTGAGAGGCGCCATGGGGCTGAGAAGTTTCGGGAGGCAGACAGACCAGTTGACAAGCCCCTACCAAGACCCAGGCACAGGGGTGTCGGGGGGACATGGGGTGAGAACAGTCAGCTAAGAGGGGCGGACAGACTCCGGACCCATTCCCAGGTTCAGGGGAGCGATCCCCTGTGGGAAGTGGAGAGGGGAGGGCTCCAGCCTGCACCTCAGGCTTTTGGCTTCTGTGATTGACAGCTGGTGTGCTTGGGTAAGTAGGGAGCCCAGAGGAGCCGGGCAGAGTGGAGGAGGCCTGCAGCCCGGGCAGAAGGTCTAAGGCAGCCGACCGCAGGCCTGAAGCTCAGGAGTGGTCAGTGCTAGGGGAGCAGGTGGTCAGCCCCGCAGAGGGGCCTGGAGGGCACCGCCTCCACAGTGGGACCCGGAGTGAGCACACAGGAGTGTTCACTGAGTGTCCGTGGAGGGCACGAGTGAGTGACAGAGCGCCTGGCAAGTGTGAGGCCCAAAAGGCTGTCCCAGACGGGAGAGTCAGGGGACAGAGGCCGAGAGCTGGGAGGGGGGACTGGCCAGTGTCAGATCCTGAAAAGCCAAAGGCGCAGGGGAGGCGGCCTGCAGGTGCGCTGTCAGTTCCGCTCAGAGCATTGGGGCGGGCAGCTGGCTGAGCGGGCGGCCCCCACAGCTGCAGGACCCGGGAAAGAATGGACAGGAGGCCACAGGAGGCACGTCACAGGAGCGGTCTGGTGAGGAAGGAAGGGGACATGCCGGCGGCAGCTGGACAGAACACCACTAGGTCAGGCCAGGAGGGGATTGCAACGTGCCTTCCTCCCTTCCTCCCTCCCTCCCTCCCTCCTCTGACACTTCCTGGTTGGGTAGCCTTGGGAAAATCCAATACATCACTGTAAGCCCGAGATGGCGAACCTATGACACGCGTGTCAGCACTGACACACGTAGCCATTTTCAATGACACACGGCTGCACGCGGTGGCATACAGATTGACAGATGAAGTTAGTAGTGCTTGCTTGGGCTTGAAATGTATAAAATACCAACCTTCAATTGAAGGTTTAGCCAATGAAATACAGCAACAAAAAAGTCACTAATAGGCAGGTTAGTTAAACAATTTCCCCTCCCCCTCACTTATCTTTACTCACAGCACCCCACACAAGTTAAATAATATCAAGACCAACAAAAGAAACCGACTGACAGATGAACAAAGAAGTCACTAAGCAGGTAAGTTAAATAATTAGTTTTTGGTTTATTAAATACAGTTATATATTACAATTATACATTTTTGTTATTTAAACTATAAGTATCACAAAATTATGGGTTTTTTTTTTTTCTCCAAGGGACACACCACCTGAGTTATGCTCGGTGTTTTGGCGAATTTTGACTCGCCAAGCTCAAAAGGTTGCCCATCACTGCTGTAAGCTGAGCTCCTGCTGGGAGATAAATCCTAATCAAAATGCGATCCAACTAAAAGGAGCGTAAAATAAAGGCTGTTGCCTGGTAAACAGGAAACCTCGCTTTCCCACGCTGACCTCAGCCAAAGGGAGTTGGTGGATTCCGGGGACCAGGGAGACTGGGGGGCTGATGCAGGGAGCCTGGAGACCCTACACCCCAAAAACGCTGCCAGTGACGAGCAGTGAGGAAAACTAGAACTCAATTCTACATCATCTCATTTTATTATATATAATATGTTAAATGTGGTTTCTACCCCAGGAAGTCACTCAAAAACAATAAATCAGAGTCTCATCTCAACAGGGGACACTGGGGCGCTGCAGCCACTTTCCAAATCAGGCTACACCTGCCTCTCACACGCCCTCCCCTCTGCACACTGTGGACACCTGCTGGGAGGGGGCGGGCAGGGCTTCTCTCTGCCCCCCCCCCCCCCAGGCGGGCAGACCCAGTGTTTATGGAAAAGTGAGCAGGGGAGGCAGGTCCCCGAGTGGCCCCAGGAGCCGGCTGGAGAGCGGCCAAGCCTGAGGCCACGTGCCTGGAAGACCACCCTGGCCTGCAGGACGTGGGGCGCAGGCCTGGCTCGGCAACGCTCGGGGTTAACAGTGAGCCTGACTCCAGGGTCCACCCAGGCCTCAAGGTCTTTGTAGTCTGGCCGGTCTGGGCTTCACCTGGGACCAGCAGGCTTCTGGGAGAGGGAGTCGAGTTTCCGGACCACGAGGGCCCAGGCCTGAGAGTGTGGGCGTGTGTGTCTCTCTCACCCGCACACGCACACGCTCACTTTAATGGAGGTCAAATTGGAAACAAATGTCCTAGGGGCACGCTCACTTAGTGTCTGCCTCTGGGAGTCGGTTTGTCATTGCACTGTGAGCACCCCCAGGCCGCAGTGGGTTTGCCGGAAGAGAGCAGAGGCTGGAGGATCAGCCGGAGTTCCACACACGGTGTGTGACCCTCAGGGCTGGCACAGCGTTGTCACAAACAGAACAAATGGAAGCAGCAGGGGAACCCCTTTCCTCGTTCTGCAGCCGCTCCCGGCACCGCAGGCAGACAGGAGAGGAGGCCGTTGTCCTCAGAGGGCAGTTGGTAGTTTGAAGGCTCGGGAGCTGCTCTGGGGTCAGGAGGAGGGGCCACTACGGGTCCTCCGGCTTTTCGGTACGGGTCACTGGTGGGCTTCTATGGGTGTTTGTTTGTTTGTTTCATAAATGAGGGTATTTGGTGAGGAACTGGTAAAGGGGAAGGAATATCGAGTGTTTGGAAAGGGAGCCTAACGAGAAGGGGGGGGATGTCCAAGGATGACCAGAACCGAAGGCGCTTCAACAAAGCCGGGCGGGCCGCTGGTGACGTCTTTTTTCTCCTTTCTGTCCCTTCTGCACGGAGCAGCGGGATTGTCAGCCCCAGAAATCCCAAGAGAAGGAGGAAAACGAAAACAACACAAAACAGCCAATAAATGAACTGAATAATAAATGACGCTACATTGGCCAACGTACTTGGGAATCAGAATCCTGCCCAGCCCAGGAGAGCTGGAAACAACACCCACGGCACAACCAGAACCAGGACTCGGTGAATCATTTAGGCTCCGACTCCGTTTGGTTAATTCAGAGGCACCCTTGTGCCAAAGCTTTACTTGGCACGTGAAGAGAAGTCTATATTGCCCTAGGAGCTGATGTGTTAGACCATTTTTCAGTTTCAATGTGTTAGATTATTAAGTAAGTTTGTTTGTTAATTTAGGACTTGGCTTTTCTCACTCATCCTTTTTTAAAAATATGTTTTTATTGATTTCACAGAGAGAAAGGGAGAGGGAGAGAGAAATAGAAAGATCAGTGATGTTTCTATGCTGGATTGGCTGCCTCCCGAATCGAGCCCACAACCCAGGCACGTGCCCTGCCCAGGATCGAACCATGACCTCACAGTTCATGGGATGATGCCCAACCAACCGAGCCACGCCCGCTGGGCTTACTCATCCACTTTAGTGACGGGCTCCCCGCCACCTGGGCTCACGCACAACCAACTCCTGCTCCTGCTCAAAGAGCCTGAAGACTTAATGGTATGTTTCTTAGTAAAACTGTCTACCTCCACTATTCACTAGCAATTTTTTCTTAAATCCTCACTGGAGGATATTTTTTTCATTGACCTTTAGAGAAAATGTGGGAGGGAGGGGAAGAGAGAGAGAGAGAGAGAGAGAGAGAGAGAGAGAGAGAGAGAGAGAGAGAGAGAAACATCCATGTGAGAGACACACACACACTGGTTGCTTCTCCCATGAATCCCAACTGGGGCCCAGGATCAAACCTGCAACCGAAGTACGTGCCCTTGACCAGGAATCCAACCTGTGCCCCTTGTTCTTTGGGTCGGCAGGCACTGTAACCACAGAGCCAAAACCAGCCAGGGCTCGCTAATAATTCCTATCTATCTGACACAACCTCTTATAGAGGATAAGTTTGGAAACAATTAAATTTTTTTAAATAAATAAAACAGATAGGGCTCTACCTCTTTTTGATGCCAAAACACTCTCAACATCAAGAATTATTCCTGTTCAGCCCTAGCTGCTTTTGCTCCGTTGACAGAGCACAGGCCTCAGACTAAAGGTTCCCAGGTTTGGTTTCGGCCAAAGGCACATGCCTGCGGTGCAGCTCGATCCCCAGTAGGGGACGTGCAGGAGGCAGCCAATCAATAGTTCTTTCTCATTATTGATGTTTCTCTCTCTCTCTCCCTCTTCCTTCCTCTCTGAAATTAATTGAAAATATATTTTGAAAAAAATATTCCTGTTTAGATCCCTACACATCCTCTACTCTAAACCTACCCTTCATGACTTTTAAATTATGTTCTTATCAGAGCAGACAATTGGTCTAACTTTCTGAGCAGGTTATGTACATGTACACGACCATAACTGATTTGCCCCATGATTACTGATTGAGGGTACAAGTCCATACAGGAACCCCGATTACTTCTTTACCCACAGCGCCACCTGCTGACCACAGCTCACACCACAGGATAAGGACCCACTACTCAATGCTGGGGCCCAGGCTGGATCAGCATCTTCAGGGACCAAAGCAGCTTGAAGTGCAGGCAGTGCTCACAGGGGTTAAAGTTCAAGCCCCATAATCCATCAGACCCGGGTTCGGATCCCAGCTCCACCACCTATTCTCTGGGCCAGTGCTTAACCCTGTCAAGCCTCCCTTCCCGGCTCTGAACAGGGGTAGGAATCGTGCCTTCCTCACCCGGCAGCTGGAACTAAAGGCGATAGACAAACAGGCCAACTCCCTAAAGGGTGCTGAGCCCAGGAAGCACCACTGCACGGCTGCCGTTATCAGATTTACCGCTGACCCGCTCCTTCACGGAGCCAAGCGACAGTTCGGATCAGCCAAGCATTTTTTCTCTGGAAGGTTTGCTAACTCAATTAGGCCGATTACATTCATTAAGTCAATTTAACACAAGTTGAGGTGATAAATGTCATAACATTTAAGGAGCCGGTATGAAATCCTTAGGCAACAGAACCCCTCTAGATAAAACCAATGTTAATAAGCTTCATTATCATTTACCTGCACGTGAGCATTTCACCTGCTGTCAGACTGGGGATGCGAGCACCAGTCCCCACACAGCGGGCATGCCTGTGCACACTTCGCTTCTGCATCTTGAGTGACACACAGACTTGCAGTGGTGAAGGCCACCGGAGAGGCTTGTGCACACGTCACTCAGAGGCGGCTTGGCCCCGGCCCTGGGTCCCGTCAGAGGCTGTAACGCCAGCCGCTGAGAGCACACGAGTCTCAGGACAGCCCTGGTCCTCAGAGAGCCCTGGTGTCCTTCACAGCATTTAACGTTCTCAGGGGCGTGTAGGCAGCCTTACAGGTAAATAATCTACACAGTGTATTTTAAAGTGAATTTAAAAAGGAAGCCACGTTTAAGACGAGGGCTTTGTTTAATGGATGATAAGATGGACATTTCCACCCCCAAACCTTACATCTCTGAAGTCAGGATGCAGCTTCGAGCATCTCTCCGGCACCGTGGGCTAGGTGGCAATTCTGACAGAATCGTCACTGCCACCACCCATTCATCTTTCTTCTGCACGTCATCGCGCAGCTTCTGACTGACAGCTTCTCAGACCTGATGGAACCCGGGCAGCACATGCAGCTAGAAATGCACTGCGGAACCTCGGGCTCACTCCCGTCCACAGCCCTAAATGGCCTGGCCCAGCGCCCCCTGGGGGAGGACTCAGGCCAGGAAGCGGGAGGAGGGCCGGCGCCTGCTGTTCGGGGGGACGGGAGACCGGAGCCCCGAGGCCTCGCTGGAGCCCCGCACACGCCCGTCCCGCGTTAGACGCACCGGCTCTCCCTCCAGAAACGGCTCTCCCAGGCCTGGCAGACACAAGGAACCCCAAACATGCACTCCTGAGCTCTCTCTGCGGGAACTGTATGGAGATCCGCCATGAACATTCCAGGACCCACCATCCGTATGTGATACGTGAGGGTCTCCTGCTAAAGGAACTACATTGTTCTGGGACGGAACTGCCACAACACCGATGTGTTGTTCACATACCCATGGGGGGGCACACCCCCTTCGGCTCCTACACCCTGTGCACACCCAGCCCGCCATCTGGTTGGTGCTGCCCGGTCCACGAAGGAGACCTGAGGTTCTCCCCTTCGTTTCCTGCCTGCGGCCAAGCCACCCTCCTACCTTTCCCCACGGGCACACCGTGGGCGTCCCGCTGCTCCGCCCAGTGCGAGCACGACGGCGTGGCCTCCGCGGGCTCGGGGGACTGTCCGGGGTCGGCTCGCTGGTTCTCTGGAACTGTTGTTTTTGCGTCTGAAGAAGTTGACGATGGCTCTAGCTCGCATCCAGTGCTTTTTCCTATTAGCAGTAGAGGTTTAGGACACTGCCAACCCTCACTGTCCCTCCGGCCGGGCAAGTGGCTGCCAATTTGGGGTTCAGAAGGATGGGGCTCTTGGCTAGCACCATGATCTTCGTATGTGGGGCGCAGGGGTAGAACACAATTTGCAGTGAGTTCACACGGACCAGACGGGGGTGCGGGCCAACAAACGGGTCCCCGCTCCACAGCTTTCCCCTCTCGTGAAAGAGCAGGCGCTCTGCTCTGGGCTCAGTGACTGCCATTAAACAACTCCCTTCTTGTGAACCGGAGCCGGGGACTCGCAGGAATCCCCCACTGTGTCCTCCTCCTCCACTTTTACTGTTGGTAAGAAATTTAATTTTTCTTTGAAAATAGAGGAGAAAGAAAAAATCTGGTTTTTAAAATAAAAACGTAAACTGACTCATCGGCCCAGCCGGGGACCTGGCCCAGAGGGGCCGGCGTTTTCCTGGGGCTCGGACATCACGGTGCGCACGGCCTCTTTGGTAGCCGAGGCAGGACTGTGGGGATGGAAGCACAGACCCGGGCCCGGGAGCCCGAACTGGAGAGGAGACCCGCTGAAGACCGAGGACCAGGCTGAACGTCATCTCAGGAGAGCCGGCCCCGGACCACGTGAAACTCAGGGTCGGAACCCGTGGGCCTGGACAGCTCAGACCTGGCTTCCTTGCCGGAAAATGAGTCCTCTGGGTGGAGACAGCTGCTCAGACTCAGTCAGCTCAAGGACATTCTGGAGTTCACCGTGCACTGAGCACCCCGTGAGAAGTGATGGCTCTCAAACCGCTGGACCCGACCACCCTGCTCTGCTCCCAGCGCCCTTGGCGCCGTCCTCCTAGTCCGTGTTCTCGTCTCCCCACAGCCGTGCTGCTCGGCCTTCTGCTCGAGCGCTTTCCCGTGTGGCTGACCCTCCTCCGCCCCAGGGCGCACACACTCCCGGAGGGCAGGCACCACACCCTCCCAGGCCCGGGGAACACTGCTCAGAGTGGGCTCAGCGAGCCTGCCACCTCCCCGGCCTCCCGCAGACACTGTCTGATGCCAAACCACTGGGTCCCAGGCCCCGACCTTCTAGCTGGCACTGCCCAACCTCTGCTGGGCATTTTCACCCGCATTACAGGGCGCCAGCTTCAGGCCAGTCGTTTCCACCCCAAAACCACAGCGTGGCTTTCCATGGACACACGCTGGGTTGGTGGCCAACCACCTGCAGACGAGCAGAATCCGAGAGAACGGAGAAGCAGCCCCGTGACCCCAGGGAGCTGGGACGGTGCCCCCGGGGTCACTGTCACACTGTCCCTCTGTCCCCCATGGCCAGCCCTTCCTGACCACAAGGAAGGACAGTCCAGCAGCTCGGCACCGAGGGGGGAGACCACCCTGGACCCACAAGATGCATCTCGGGTTACCTGACTTCCAACCACAAGGCTCCCACACCAGGCTCTTCCTCCTGCCCTCCTTTCTGGCAGCTCCTGGGGCCTGGAGACCAGCTTCCCATCAACACTCCCTTCCCAGTGACCCGACTCCTTGGCCGGGCATGGACGCCTTCCACAGCTGGGCGCCACCTGCTGCCGCCTTCCCTCCTGCCACTGCCGGCACCTGCCCTGCACCTAGACCACCCATGCTCCACCTTCACGCACCCCCACTGGCCAGCCCTGTTCCCATCCGGGTCAGCAGCAGCACCCCAACTCCCACCACCACGCTTCCTTCTAGGCCTCTATGAAGTCCTCAACATCTGTCTGCTGTGCACACAGCTCTGCTCACATCCCATCACGCCTACCAGTCCCTGCCACCAGGCACTGGCTCTGTGCACCTCGCAGGGCCTATGCCAAAGCCAGGAATGTGCCGTGTCGGCAGAGGGAGGATAACCACGGTGCACCAGCCCCCCCTCTCCAGCCTGTGAAGGGAAAACCACAGAAAGGGCTCAGCCCCCATCTGAGTTCCTCCCCTCGGCTCCTCTCTTACCGCTGTCATATTTTTTTAACTGAACTGAATTCCAAAAGCGGGTGAAGAACCATCTGGCAGTGGACAGTATCTTTGAAAAGCCAACCACCCCTACTTGCAGAAATCTAGAACCATCCCAGGAAAATGAGAGGAGGATGTGCTGGGAAGATGGTCTGTCCCCTTGTCCTTGTGGCACCAGTGCGCTCAGGGCTCTCTGCCCAGAATGCCGAGGCCTAGGCCTGGAGCTGGAAGCCAGGACCCCTTTGTGGACAGTCCGCCCACACCCCTTACATGCGCCGAGCCTGGTCCTCATTCTCCGTTACAAGCTTCCTGTTCCTGTTGGTCAATGTCTCAATCCGGCTTCTCAGGTTATCTCTTTCTTCTTCTAAGTTCTCCTTCTCACGCGAGAGCACCTAAAACACAGGTCAACGTCTCACACACCAGGCGGCCCTGTGATTCCCCTGCGGGGATCTGTTCCCGAAAGAAGAAACGGGCCACGTGCTCAAAGAGGCCATTGTGGTATGATCTACGCCAGTGGGAATGACCAACGCAGCCAATGACATGGGGACAGCCAAGTGCACCGTCCAATCAGGCAACCACGGGCCTCCTGTGGCCACCGAGCACCGAAAACACAGCCGGGCTGAGCTGAGAGGTGCTGCCAAGTGCGAAATAAACAACACATACTGGGCCTTAACTACAATCTTTTTTTTTTTTTTAATATCTTTTATTGATTTTTCACAGAGAGGAAGGGAGAGGGATAGAAAGTCAGAAACATCAATGAGAGAGAAACATCGATCAGCTGCCTCTTGCACACCCCCTACTGGGGATGTGCCCGCAGCCACAGTACATGCCCTTGACCGGAATCGAACCTGGGACCTTTCAGTCCGCAGGCCGATGCTCTATCCACTGAGCCAAACCGGCTTTGGCTTAACCACAATCTTAAAAAACAACGTAGAACATCTTGTTAATAAGCTGCCCAACCGTGTGGCTCAGTTGTGGGGGGTCCTCCCAGGCACCCAGAGGTCGTGGGGTCGATCCCCAGTAGAGGGTCTGCAGGAGTTGGCCCATCAATGATTCTCTCTCATCACGGTTGTTTCCATCCCTCTCTCCCGCTCCCCTTCTCTCACTGATATCAATAAAATTAAATATATATAAATATTCCCGTTTCACAGACATAGAAACACATGGGGGGAGAGGCTGGATATGAATTTTGGACTGAGGTTGGTCTGTTCCTGCTCTAGAATAGCATTCGGTTGGTGTAGCACAAAAGTCGCAACTTTTGGCTTCAGATAAACGGGGTTGCAACCCACTACCTGAGAGGGACGAGGACGGGTACCCCAGCTCACAAGATCATTGCGACAATTAAACGAGAAGACACGGGCAGCACAGGGCAGAGTGCTCAGCGGAGGGTTCGGAAATAAAACAGCACTTGGCTGTCTCCATGCACCGCCCGGCCCTGCAAAAAGCAAAGCTCAGGTGAAAGGTGTTTCTAACGCAACCCCACCAGCCATGGGGTTTGTCCCCTTCAAACGCCCCTGGCTTCCTCTCGGCCTCCGTGTGGCGTTCACACGCGGTCTCTGAGCACAGACGCCCGTGAGGACCCGTTCCGAGCTGGCTGAGCCACGCCGTCGCCCAGGACACAAGCCCGGCGTGCTGAGCCCCGCCCAGGCCTCACCCCGCACTGGCTGCTGAGCTCCCCCAGCGAGGTTTCCGTGCCCTGCAGGTCCTCCTTCGCCCCTTCGCACCGGCCTGCCAGAGCCTCACTTCCTGCGGCAGGTGCTCTAAGGCCGCCTGCATTTCTTGGCTCTGGGTGCGCAGCTCCTTCTGCTCCTTGTTCACCATCTGGTTCCAGAACTTGACTCTGGGGGCGGAGAGCCACACGGTCAAGGGCTGAGGAGCACTCCCCGCCTCCGTCCCCCGTGGGCACCTCAGTCCAAACCACAACCTCTCTGGGCCTCCGTTTTTCCCGGGTGTAAATGAGGATTGAACATCAGCGGTTTTCAAGCTGTGTCCGCTGGGGTTCTGGGAGGCTGGCCCAGCTGCCCACCGTGGGCTGAGGAGACAGGACAGGCAGGCCGGACACCGCTCCCACAGAGCACTGTGAGAACCCTTCCTGAGGAGGCTTGGGCACACCTGCCCACGTGGAACAAAGGGCTCTTGGGCTGACACACTCTGGAAATACATGGAATCAGGACAGTTTTGCTCTAAATCTGTGTCTATGCCCAGCTCTTCTCCCCAGTGCCAAACCCTTTCTAATTTCAACTCCTGAGACAAATAAAATATGAGATTCGTGAGTGTTATGTAAATCCACTGAAATCATCATCATCGTCATCATCATAACTCCTCAACTGGATTTTAGGAGATTTATACCAGTAAGTCACATGACCAGAGGCCCATGGACTCAATCTGAACACAGATGTGCCCTGTTTGGCCCACATCACCTGTCTTTTTCAATTTAAATTAACGAGTTCATCATTATTTTAAAAATGGTAGGTTTTACATCAACATTCAAATATCTAGCTTTCTCCCCTTCTTATAGGGAGAAAGCATACACAAAAGGCCCTGGCAGGTGTGGCTCAGCAGTTACAGCATCAGCCCATGTACAGAAGGGTCACAGGTTCAAGTCTCAGTCAAGGGAACAGACCCGGGTTGCAGGTTTGCTCCCCAGTTGGGGTGTGTGCTGTAGACATCCAATAGATGTGACTCTCACATCGATGTTTCTCTCTCTCCCCGTCTCCTTCCCTCCCTTTAACTCTAAAAGTCAATGGAAACATTATCAGGGGTAAGGATTAAAAAAAAGAAAAATTAAAGAAAGGATGACCTGGCAGCCCCGGCCTGCCCCCCAGCTCCCAGCCCTCAGGGTGTGTATTCTCCCCGAGGGTCTGCTCTCACGCTGACACCCCTTCCCCACCCGCTGGGCCTGCCTGGCCACTGGAGGCACCTGAGCGTGTGGCCCCCGATACTCGTTAAAACAAGGCTGTGGGCAGCAAGGCTTCAGATGGTCCTGCCTCTGGGCTGAGACAAGACCTGGATTTGAGTCCTGACTGGGCCACTAACTAGGGGCATGAACTTGAACAAGTTATTTAATCTCTCTGAGCCTCTTTCCTCACCTGTTTTTTTTTTTTTTAAGGAATAACAATAGTGCAGTCAATTCTCATGATTCATGGTACAATGTCCTATCAAACCACCGCGAACACTCATTTAGTGGACACTGGACTGTCCACACCGGTTCCTGTGAGTCTCTGGCCACATTTTGTCAGCCGACCACGTCATCAAGACGCCTGAGTAACACACTCACGGCCAAGAGCACCGCACCCGGGGCCAAACGGACCGCGTGTGCCACTCCTTGATTCCCCGTGAGGCCAGCGCAGCCTGGCACTTGGGGACACTAGACAGCACTTCCGCACTCCATTTGGGGCCGTTTCAAACAGCGCCGTCGCCACCAAAAGCACGAAAACAGAGCTCCATGGCACGCAGTGGACCTCAGAAGGGACACCGGTTTGCAGCGTGAGAGCTGAAACAAGGCAGGAGCCAAAGGTCTTGTTCAGCTTCATCTGCAAACCTGCCCCTCAGGCGACTCCAGTATCTCGCACTCTGGACAGGCCCACGAAAGGCCACGGCTACCGATTTGGGGGTTCAAGTGCGTTTCAGGGAGGAGGTGAATTCACCAGTAGGGAATGCGTGAATGCCGAGGACCGGGCGTGTCTCCCTCACTGGATGGCTGGTGTTAGAGGATGAAGGGCCGCGCCCGACACATCATCACCAGCATCCCAGTGGGAGGGGAGGACATCCCAGCCTAGACAATGCAGCACCCAGTGTTGCTATCCTCCATCCAGCCACCAGGTGGCGTGCCTTCGCCTGTGACCGTCCAGCAGTGACCCTGACCAGGTTGGGAAAGATACAGCATCAGCAGGAGACTCGCCTGAGCTCAGCTCAGTGGGTGCGAGTTGCAGGGGCGGAGCGGTTACCTGGCCACCTCCTGCCGCAGCCTCTGCCTCTCTTGGGCGGCCAGGGCGCTCGCCTCCTGCTCCTGTTTCAGAGCCTCCCTCTCGGTGCTCAGGAGTTCCTCAGCTCCTGCAGTGCTGCCTCCTGCTGGAGCTGGTGCTGCTCCCTGAGGAGGGAAACAACCCGCTAGGCACCCACAGACAGGAGACTGCACAGCCTCCGAGAGCGGCTTCTCTCTGCAGAGCCGAGGGAGGCGGGGATGGACACGGGTCTCCTCCAGCTCAGGAGCCAAGTGTCCCTCCTCCCACCTGACTCTTCTCCAGGGTCCCTTCCAGCCGCTGTCTAAGCAGCCTCTCTCCGTCAGCCCGCTGGGGACACCAACAGTGTTTTCTGGACTCCTCGCCCTTCTCAGAGGAACCAGCACATAGTCAGGGAATTCTACCCACGTGACAGCTGACCCCCCTCATCTCACTGGGGCAGGAGAGCCCTCCGCCCCTCAGAACAGAGTCTCCCTGTGCTGAGCCAAGCAGCATGGGGGCTAGACGCTTGCCTTCTGGGGCCCCAGCAGCTGCCAGGGGCCAGTGGCATGGAGGCACGTGCATACCCACACACCCTGCTCCTCCAGGCACCCCCAGTCCAGCCCTTACGCTCCCTCTCAGATCCCCCTCAACTGAGGGCTTCTATTTTCTTCCTGCCTCAGTGTTTATAGGGTCCCGCACAGCGTCTCTGGAGGCTGCAGAGACAAGGTGAGTCCCTGACCAGCCCCTGGCTCTCCTCCCACCCACTGGAGCCTCCCCTGTTCAGGGTGACTCGGCAGCTCCTCCTGAGTCATCCCCTTTCTCTCTTCCCCACGCAGGCAAATCCATATCCAGACCCCTTCCTGACTTTTCCACACCCAGAGACAGGCTGACAGAGACCACCCAGGGTTCAGGGTTTGTAGCCTCTGTCTGCAGCCCTCCGCCTCCACTCTCCCACCCCCATCAGCTGTACTTGTCCCATCTGCCAGGAGCCCAGACTCGGGGGGACTCAGACTTGGAAACCTGCAGTGGCGGCTGCTGAAAGACAAGCGTCCTGTGGCCTTTAGCCATGGGTGGAGGCTGTCCCAACATGGGAAGTGGCAAGTGGGGGTGGGGGATCTGCCTGGCTTTCAGGACAGTGATTTTTCTCATCCAGGTTAACGATCCTGGAAAAAGTCATCCAGGTTTGGCAAATAGGGCCGTGGACCATTAGGGTTCCCAAATCCTGCTTCCCTGATGTGTCCTCGAAAAGCACACGGAGCAAGCACATTCCAACCGTTACTCACCACCCCACTGCAGGCACACTGCGAGTCTCACTCCCCACTGAGTCTCCAGGATGAGGCTGGACACCAGGAACATGTGCTGGGAACAAAGGAGTGAGGGTCCCGGTCAGGCGTCAAGTGGAGTGAGCACAGAGCCAACAGCCTGTGCTGCCGGCGCCTCCCACCCTGCAGCCCTGCCGCAGACAGACCAAGGGCTCCAGCTCCCTGTGCGACCAGCAAATCCACCGAGTAACACAGGAGTCCACCAAGCAAGGAGCTGCTGGCAGGCGGACAATGAGCTCCTCCTTCAGAGCCAGTCAGGTGCCACTTGCACAAACCTTCCCCATGTGAGCAGACATTAAAAATATCACGACACCTTTATAATACATCATAGAGGCCCGGTGCACAAAATTTGTGAAGGGCGGAGAGGGAGACGGGAAGGGCTCCCTCAGCCCAGCCTGGACCCTCTCCAATCCCTGATCCCTCGAACATCCCTCTCATAATCTAGGACCGCTGGCTCTTAACCGTGCTCCTGCCTGCCTGATTGCCCCTAACCACTCTGCCTGCATGCCTGCCTGCCTGATTGCACCTAACCACCTCTGTTTGCCTACTTAATCGCCCCTCACCACTCTGCCTGCCAGCTTGTTTGCCCCTATCCACCTCTGCTTGCCTGCCTTATTGCCCCTAACTGCTCCCCTGATGGTCTGACTGCCCCTGACTGCTCCCTTGCCTGCCTGAATGCCCCCAAACGCCTCTACCTCGGCTCCCACAGGATTCCAGGCTTCCCTGCTCCGGTGGGCCACAGGCGCCCAGAACCCTGGTTTCCATCCCTCTGGGCGGCACCAGGCACCGGAACCCCCGCCGGCTTTGTGCAGGCCCCAGCTTTGTCAGGATATCTTCAAGGATGTCCGGTGAGACCAAGTAGCATATTACCCTTCTAGGGCCTGAAGGATAAGGCCCACAGGCGCCTGGTGAGGGGTGGGCACCACACGAGTCTCCCCTCATTAGCCCGCTGGGTGCATTCCTACCATGTCTAGACACAGCACCACACACCCAGTGGATGCTCACTAAGCAACACGTGACTATAGGATGGGTGCAGGAGGAGGCACACGGGGTGCCTCATTCTGGCTGGAAGGAACACAGTCTGATAGGAGCAGATGTCTCGGCACCCCCAAAGGATGGAGAACTGGGAGGATAAAGGGGCGGAAGGCCCCAGAGAGTGGACAGGAAGCACTGGGTGAGCGAGTAAACAAATGCCATGGCCCTCACACTCAGGGCAGCAGCAGGCGCCCTCAGCAGGCTCCTGGCTCAAGGCGCTCCCGGGACCCTGTGATGGAAACTTCCCGCCCTCAGCTGCTTCCATTACTGAAAACCCTGCGTTTGCTCAGCGTCTTGTTGAGGAGGAATCGAGGGAAGTACTGTGCGCAGGGACGTCTCGCAAGCACCGGGAGTGGACGACAGCTCTCCTCCGTGCAGCTCCAAATGTGGGAGAGCCTCTCTTTAGCCACATCTGTCCCCCTCTCCTGAGTTGGAACCCCGTGCACATCACACTTCCCCCAGGCTCTGGATTGTTTTCCCATCAGCCAAATTACAGAAATTCGATCCATTCCTTTTAGATAACAACACATTCATTTTAATTTGTGGAGTCTTACCTAGAGAGCTCAGTTCTGAAATTCTTCTCATCATCAACTGTGAATAGTTCATACATTAGAACACCTGGACTCCACCAGTCAACTGCCTAAAAAATAATTTGACAGACCATTCATTAATGTGTAGTTTATTGGAAAAAACGAACAAAGTAAAACTGTATATTTGGAAAACACTTTATTTACTTATTTTTAAAAATATATATGTATTAAGTTCAGAGGGGAAAGGAGGAGGAGGGAGAGACAGAAACATCAATGCTGAGAAAGAATCATTGATCGGCTGCCTCCTGCACGCCCCATAAAGGGGATCGAGCCCCCAACCCACCAACTCCGCGCTCACCAACACTAAGTTCACCAACTATAAGTTCACTGACTCTAAGTTCACCGACTATACGTCCACTTCAAACACCAACTCTTCACCCACCGACTCCACGCCCAAGCAGGTATTGACCAGGTATTGACCTTGATTTCCTGGTTCATAGTTTGACGGTCAATCACCAAACCACACTGGCCGGACTGGAAAATATCTTATCAAAAATATATTATACATAGCTCTCTGTGCAAAGAGTATTAACTTAGCACATGCAAGAAAGTTATTTAGAGAACAGATATGCAGGGATCCTCAGAACAGAATTTAAACATTTAGACTGTCAACCAATCCACTAAGAGTGTTTTAATTATTTCTAAACTAGTAAAGGTTTTACTAGGGTTAATAAAAAACTTATTCTTAATTTAAAATAAATTTAAAAAATTTTAATTAAATGCAATATTTGGACTTACCTTAGAGGGGAAAAAAAAAGTACTGATTGGCATTTTTATTAATTATCCAGTTCCAACAACTGTTATGAAATTACTTAAAGTGAAATGACAACCAATGGGTCCAGGCTGCTGGTTACTGCTTGAACGGATGTAGCAGACACTGGGTGGGCTCACAATATGGCGCTTATTCCATTAATGTGAGCAGAATGCGAGAGCAGCAGGTCATCCACAGACATCTGCTCTCCTCTCCCCTAAACCAGCTGCTGATGTTGGGTACAATGACACAGATTCCACGGGAAAGTAGAAATTACACGCATGGGAAAGGAGGCAAGGCACAGTGGTTACAGGTTACGTGCAATGTGGGCTGGGGGTTGGCAGAGGGCGGGTGCCTCAGGACCTGCCCACAGGCAACAAGGTTGTTAATCTAGGCCAGTGGTCAGCAAACTCATTAGTCAACAGAGACAAATAGCAACAGTACAGTGATTGAAGTTTCTTCTGAGAGCCAATTTTTTTAGACTTAAACTTCTTCTAACGCCACTTCTTCAAACAGACTCGCCCAGGCCGTGGTATTTTGTGGAAGAACCACAATGAGGGACCGAAGAGCCGCAGTTTGCTGACCACAGATCTAGGCCATTCTCGGGAGCTGCATTCCCATGTTAGCTCCCATTCCCCAGGGCATTCAACTCTCAAACAGATTAGAACGTGCTTTCTCTAATCAAAACAGAACACTCATGGTTAACAGCATGATCACTAGGAATATTTCTTATAATTATAGCTAGTCCCTAATATTCTATTCCTGCCCCTAACCAAATAACAAAAATTTAAAAAAAATCCGACCTAAAAGTATTATTATTTCATAACTACCTCAATCAATTTCTCTTATAGAACCTGTCTCATAAATGTAATAGTCTTCATTTGTGGGAAGCATAATGAGAATTAAAATGATGTCAAATAAAATGTGATCTAAACTGGAAACAAAGTTATAGATGTAGTTACCGGAACTGAGGACACAACAAATAACACATAAATTTAAAGAATCTTCTAGCTGGTTTGACTCAGTTGATAGTGTCGACCAGCAGACGGAAGGGTCCTTGGTTCAGTTCCAGCCGAGGGCTGTACTGTGGTTACAGGCTCCTCCCCAGCTCAGGCCTTGGTTGGGGAGCGTGGTGGAGGCAACCAATTGATGTGTTTCTCTAGCATCAATTTTCCTCTGTCTTTCCCTCTCTCTTCCACTCTCTCTAAAATTCAATGGAAAAATATCCTCCAGTAGGATTAAAAAAAGAATCTTGATATATTGAAAATCATTTATTTTATCATCACTATGCAAATCAAGATTTCAATAATGGTTGGATTTATGAGCTTACGCCAGTGAGATATTAAGTGGATGCTAAAATTTTAAACTCTCTGCTCCCCATTTTTGGGGCCAACGTTTCAGAGAAATGATGCAAAATTGATAAACCTAGAGCTATTTTAAGGCAAATACATAACAATGACACAGAAAACAGGATGAGGCCGACTGAAACCACAAGGGAGTGAGCGCCAGCCTGGCACAGCGATGAGCATGTTGTATACATTGCATCTCATTTAACCCACTCACAGTCATTGTGGTGTTCCACGAATTCCCACTGACTTAGCTGGGATTTGCAGAAATCTTAGGAGGAATATAAGGTTTTCTTTCTAAAATTGGTTTCATGACTAGGCTGGGTGGCTCAATTGGTTGGGTCATCATTCTGTACATGGAAGGCTGTGGGTTCAATTCCCAGTCAGGGCACATACCTAGGTTAGGTGTTCAGCCCCCAGTGGGGGTGCATGGGAGGCAACCAACTGATGCTTTTCTCTAACATCGATTCTCTCTCTCTCTCTCTCTCTCTCTCTCAGGAGCATATCCCTGGGATAGGATTTAAAGAAAGAATGGTTTCCATTAGATCTTAGAAGGTTTTTTTCAAATTTCAACTTCTAAATTCTTACCAAATTTCACAATAGTTTCAAAGAACACCTTGAAGAGAACTAAACCGGCAATACAATTTTTAAAATTATTTATACAAGCATTTTCACTGGCACCTGAACTTGGTTGGCCGGGTTCAGTGGTTGAGTGTCGACCTATGAGCCGGGTGGTCATGGTCTGATTCCAGGTCCGGGCACACGCCCCAGTTGTGGGCTTAGTACCCAGTGTGGAGTATGCAAGAGGCAGTCAATCAATGATTCTCTTATTGATGTTTCCCTTCCCCGTCTCCTTTCCTCTCTGAAACCAATAAAAATATATATAAAAGCCCTACCGGAAGTTGCTCAGTGGATAGAGTGTCAGCCTCTGGACTGAGGCATCTTGGGTTCAATTCCGGTCAAGGGCGTACCTTGTTTGCAGGCTCCCCTGACCCAGGCCCCCCTGACCCAGGCCCTGGTCGGGGCATGTGCAAGAGGCAACCAATGGATGTGTGTCTCTCACACTGATATTTCTCTCCGTCTTCCCTTTCTCTTCCACTCTCACCGAAAAGGCAATGGAAAAATATATTTGGTTGAGGATTAAAATGAAACAAACTATATATAAATAATTTCAGAGAGGAGAGGAACGAGAGAGAGAAAAATCGATGAGAATCATTGATCAGCTGCCTCCTGCACACCCCACACCGGAGATGGAGTCTGTAACCGGGAATCAAACCAGGGCCTCCTGGCTCATAGGTCCATGCTCAACCACCGAGCCACTTGGCCAGGCCAAATTCTGTGTTTTAAACCTGACCTCTGGGCATTCAATACAGGGGAAGCTTGTTCTCTGTGACACTACGGCCTGTCTCCCGTGACCTTCCTCCCCCTCTTCCTCTCAAATGTCTGAATGTCAGTGAGTCTCACCCTCAGGCTTCCCACCTCAGGGCCTCAGACCCTCCTTAAAGGGCTCAGACCACAACTCCTCCAGTGACTATTACGGGATCTCAGAAAAGAGCCATCTTCCCTTGTGAGCCTGTGTTTCCTGCTGCCTATACTCCTGTCCAAGCTGAGAACATGGGCTGATCCTGGCCTTCCCTCCCACCCATGCCTACCTGGTCAGTCCTCACTCCCACACCCACACGTACTCCAACTGAGCTAATCCTCCCACCACCAACACCGACCCCTGAAGGGGGTATACCTGCCTAACCACCTCCGTCTTTCACGCTGGAGCCAACGGGACCATTAGCACAAAGACTTCCAGAGCCATTTTCCCCCTCAGAACCCTCCAGGTGCCTCCAGGATAAAAACCCAAGGCCTCTGCCCTGCTCCCCTGTGGGCCCCACAGGAACCCTTTTCCTGGTTCTCACACATCCCTAGGGGCTTCCCCGCCCTCCCCTATCTCTGATCTGCAGAAAGGGAAATGAGGTCAGAGTCATGCCCGGTCCTGCTTTCTAGAAGGGGAAACTGAGGCTTGGAAGGCTCAGGTCACATGGCTGTCCAGTGTCTGAGCCAGAAGTCCAGGTGAGCTGACACCTGAGCCCCGAACCACATGGCCTTCCTCAGTGAACATTTTTTAATAGATGAGGGTTAAGTAAATCAGTTCTTAAACTCACAAAATATCCTAGTTTTTAGCAATGAAACAAGGCTTGTTCACATCCTATATAATAAAAACCCAGCGACCAAGTAGTAGAAAGACCAAAACAATGACCAGTCGACCAGTCGCTATGATGTGCACTGACCACCAAGGAGCAGACACTCAATGTAGGAGCTGCCCCCTGTGGTCAGTGTACTCCCACAGTAGGAGCGCTGCTAGGCTGACTAGGATGAGCAGCACTTCCACAGCAGGCCAATCCCTGCAGGCCACGCCCCCCACCAGCACACAAATCTTGTGAACTGGGCCTCTAGTCCATATATATAAAAGACTAATATGCTAATTGTCCCTACCACCGTTCAACCAGTCGATATGATGTGCACTGACCACCACAGGGCAGATGCTCTGATTGGAAGGTTAGCTTGCTGCTGGGGTCCAGATGACTGGGGCTGGGCCAGACATGCCCTGGAGCCCTCCCACGGTTGCTTTCTGGCCCTGATGGTGCACCAGTGGGGTCCCTTGGTCTGGCCTGTGCCCTCTCACAATCCGTGACCCCTTGGGGGATGTCAGAGAGCCCAATCCGGGCACCGGGCCTCTCGTTTTAAAGATGAAAAAAATCAAATTACAGAAGCAGAAGATAACAGGTTACTAGAAAATGAAACATAGCATTTACCCCACTTATTTCTATGTGCTGGTCAGCTTCTGAGGTTTTAGGCATTTAGGAGGCAGGTTGAGTGACCCATGGTACCTGGTCTTGTCCTGGAACTTGCTGCCTGCCCCGCTGGCTTTGGCCCGGGTCTCTGTGATCACTTCCGGAGACATTTCTCAGCAGTAATAGGATCAGTTCCATATCTTTCTCTGTGCAATTCCCAGTAAGTTTTTCCAAAATGTCGAATATGAGGAGAGACTGTACCACTCAGAAGTCATACAAATGGGCAATGAAGGTGAACAGGTTGTCACCCTCTTTGCCCCCCCTTCCCTTATAGACATCATCAAACTTCCTCACTGTGGCCTCCAGAAAGGGGCTCCGACCTGCACGAGTGAAGCAGGCCAAACGTCATCGCCAACACCTGACAATTGTGGCAGCAAATTCCTCTCAGAGAGCCTTCTTTTCAGCAACCTGGTGTTTATGCTGAGAGCGTCAGGACTTTTAAAATCAATGGATCCATATACACATGGTGGGTACACCCGCCCACAGGACATCCCCTTTTTTGGGGGTCTCATTTTTAAAAAATATTTTATTGATTTTATACAGAGAGGAAGGGAGAGGGATAGAGAGTTAGAAACATCGGATGAGAGAGAAAAATTGATCAGCTGCCTCCTGCACATCCCCTACTGGCCAACGCTCTATCCACTGAGGCAAACTGGTTAGGGCAGTGGTTGGCAAACTCATTAGTCAACAGATCCAAATATCAACAGTACAATGATTGAAATTTCTTTTTTGAGAGCCAATTTTTTTAAACTTCTTCAAAATAAGACTTGCTCAGGCCCTGGTATTTTGTGGAAGAGCCACACTCAAGGGGCCAAAGAGCCGCATATGGTTTGTGAGCCACAGTTTGCAGATCACTGGGTTAGGGCGAGGGCATCTACTTTAAAAACCAGTCTGCATGTACAGTACTGATACACAGCCAACGGACTGGTGGAGGCAGCACAGAGCAATCCACCACCCACAGAATATCCCCTGTCTATGGGCGCTGGCACTGGAGCCTCTCCTGCAAGCACACCCTCTCGTCTTCTAGGTCAGGCGGAGTGCCTTGGCCAGCAGCCACCTGGCTCCCTGGAAAAAGACCAGGCCTATCTCTGTGTGCAACGCTGCCCATCGAACAGCACTCACTCTGAGCGCGCGCTGAGCCTGGAGGAGGCATGGGGCAGGGAGAAGGTCCACTTGGGAAGGAGACCTGCACAAACGCAGTCCTGCAGGACCTGGGAAGGAAGACCGGGAGACAGAACTAGCAGCTGTGACCAGCCACTCGGCCACCAGACGTAAAAGAGTAAACTCCGAGGAACATGAGCTGGAAGAGGAAACCTGGAGGGGAAGAGCAGATAATGGGGGGCTGCTTCAACTGTGGCTGCACGTAAGCTCAACCAGACAGTGAGTGTGATACACACGTGTCATTGCTGAAGGGAAAATACTAAACAGTAGAACAGTGGTTGGCAATCCTCGGCTTGCGAGCCACATGTGGCTCTTTGGCCCCTTGAGTGTGGCTCTTCCACAAAATATCACGACCTGGGCGAGTCTATTTTGAATAAGTGGCGTTAGAAGTTTAAAAATTTGGCTCTCAAAAGAAATTTCAGTCGTTGTGCTGTTGCTATTTGGCTCTGTTGACTAATGAGTTTGCCGACCACTGCTCTAGAAGACTCCAGAGAAAGGCGCAGATGGGCAGGAGGGAGTGACTTCACAGAGGCCAGTGCCCATAGACGGGATATTCTGTGGGTAACAAATAATAATGTAACCTCCCTACTGGAGCCCCTTCACGAAAATCAACTTGAAGAGCATACTATGACCAAACACTATGCTGAAATATAACTTAAAAAAGAGAAATTGGCCCAGCCGGCATCACTCAGTGGTGGAGAGTCTACCTATGAACCAGGGACTTGAAGTTTGATTCCTGGTCAGGGCACAGGCCCAGGTTTCAGGCTCAATCCCCAATGTGGGGCCTGCAGGAGGCAGCCCATCAGTGATTCTATCTCATCACTGATGTTTCTCTCTTCCTCTCCCTTCCTCTCTGAAATCAACAGAAAGGTCTTTTTAAAAAGAGAAATTAGAATTCTGAAGACATAAAATAATTTATGTATAAAATACTCAGGTTGAGTGTTTTCAACACAAGATTGGAATTACTTAACTACATCAAATGTCTGAAGTTCTGAATGTCTTCAATATAAACTATAACTTGGGAGAGCATTTAAAACGAGCAATACCATTCATGGTGCTGAAGTTGCTAAGCACGGACATTAGTTCCGATGGGACTTTCCCACAACTCTGCAGAGACCTCATGTTTGATAAGAGTCTCAAGAGCAGCTCAGTGACGGACTCATGGGCTCGTGACACACTCTGGGTCCCACGAGGACGCTCCTGTCACCGCAGAACCGGAGCTTAATGGGTGCTGCACCCAGAGAGCTCCTCGCTCTGGCCCAGGGTTCAGGGGACGCCATGCGCAGGGGCACAGGGGCACCATGATGGAGTCATAGAGTCATATCCGGTGTCCTTCAGGCCGGGAGAGCAGGTCGACGTGGGGAGTGGCGACGACCTCCTGTGCTCACGGCCGGTGGACGCCGGACCTGCAGCCGGTGGTCAGGTCTATGGCTTCCACTACAGCTCGGTGACCTTCTGTCTGAGCCCAAAGCCTTTGGCTGAGGAGGAGCCGGTCCGTCACAGGAGGACATGGGCCCCGGGAAGGCCTGGGACGGGGTCCACACAGGGCGGGGCAGGCGCCGGGCTCCATCGCCCTCCGCAGGGAGGGCGGCCTGGCCGGTGAGGAGGCGTCTTTCTCAGAAACAAAACCCGACTCAGAAGCCGCCTCCCTAAGCAGCTGGTCCACGCAGAGCCGGGGGTCCCTCCCCGGAGGACCGGGAGCCTGAGCGGGGCGGTCCTCAGCCCGCGCCCCGAGCCCCTCGGTCCCCACTCCCCATCTTTGCTGCAGAAGCTGACTCCCAGCAGTGAGCACGTCTCCCCGCGGGGCTGCCCTCTGGGGTCGCCGCCCCAGCTCCCTCCCCGCCCCGCAGGGTCAGCCGCCTCAGGGCCCCGCCCGCCGCCCCAGCCCCACGTCCACTTCGAGTTTTCTAGGGTACCGAGCTGCCAGCAGATACTCTGGCCAGGCCTCCTACTCCCCTGAACCCTGCCATCTTCTCGTGGCCCCTCGCTGACTTCCTGCAGGGGCGGGACTTCCGGGCGGAGAGAGGCGCTCTGTGAGGGGCGGGACTTCCGAGCGGAGAGCGGTGCCCTTGCTGGCGGGCGGAGGCAGTGCAGGGAATGGCGCAGCCGCACTGTGTCTCCTCTCTGGCCAAGTTGTACCAGGAGCAGGTGGTGAGTGCAGAAGTGGGTCCTCCCTTCATCTCATTCTGGAAAGCCCTGCAGTCATGGCACAGAGGCCTCTTCCCGCCCTGCCACAGGGCGTGAATCTTGTCACCCATGGGTGCATTGATGGGGGAGAGAACATGCCCATAGGAAAATGTGTCCTTGTTCCTGGGCATGTATTTGCCAGTGTTTACACGAAATTCCTACTCTGCTGTTCTGAGACTGGTGTTTCCACTCCAGTGATACCTCTTGGGCTGCCTGATACCTCTTCTGAGGTGTGTTCTACAGTGTCCCCAAATCCATGGGGATGGGACATAGTGACCATGGCCTTATTTGGGAATAGGGCCTTTGCAGATGTAATCACATTCAGAGGCCTGGCTAGTTTGGCTCAGTGGGTAGAATGTTGGCCTGCACACTGATGGGTCCAGGGTTTGATTTTGAAGGGCACATCCTGGGCTGCAGCTTCAATCCCCAGTAGTGGGCATGCAGGACGCAGCTGATCAATGATTCTCTTTCATTGTTATTTCCATCTATCCCTCCCCTTCTTTCTGAAATCAAATAAAAATATATTTTAAAAAACCAAGTTCAGAGGAGGCCTAGAATCTTGGACGGGTGGGCCCTCACTGCAGTGACAGGTGTCCTGGTAAGAGGGAAATTAGACTCACTGGCAGAGATGGGTGAGGAGGATGGGTCTCCAAGCCAAGGAACCGAGGACAGCTGGCAGCACCAGAAGCTGGGAGGAATTTTCCCTTGCAGCCCCAGGACTAGCCTTGCCCTCACCCTGATCTCCAGGGGTGAGCGTCTCACAGGCAGTGTGGAGAGCTGCCTGGTCACGGTCTCCTATGCTCCTGGAGAGAGGCCACAGGAGAGGAAGGGACTCCCAGCTGTAGCCTCCAGGCTGGGGATGAGGAGCAGGAGGAAGGGGTACCTGCAGCACTGGCTTATCCCTGATGGCCTTGGCACTTCCCATCCTGTGCCCTGACAGGTGGGCCAGAGCTGATGTCTGCCCAGAGGGTCTGAGGACCCGTGTGTAGGCTGTGCAAGGAAGACTCAAGAGCAGGCGTGACAAAGTTCATCTTCCTCCTATCTCACCTCCTCCAATGCTGCGTGCGTATACCCTCACTACCCCACCCAGGTCTCTACAGGGTCTCCCTCTGTCTCATACCCTGGAACCCATGCCTGTCTCTCATCCAGTGATTTCTCTGGCGCCAATTGGGAAGAGGGAGTAGTCTCCCTTTCTGTCAGCACGTTGAACAGATGAAGTAAATCCGTTTCTTCCCATGGAGTGCTTGGAAGGGCCTGGCCCACAGTAGCTGCTCAGTGAATGAATGTCAGCACCCTTCCCAGGCATTCAGGGCAGTTGGTGGACAGGAACTTCTGCTTCTCCGGACCTGGTGAAAGGGCTGGTGGCAAACTGCATCATCCCATGAATGACACAGGGGCTGATGGGTGTGAACAGGGCGAGTGGTAGGGCCAGGGTGCTGGTGTGCACGCATGTGTGCATGAGTGTGTGTGTGCATGTGTGTGTGCATGTCTCTGTGTGTGCATGAGTGTGTGTGTGCATGAGTGTGTGTGTGTGTGTGTGTGTGTGTATTTGGAAGATGTGTCAGGGTTTCACAGGTTATCATCTAGAAACAGCTTAGGGAAAATGTATAAATATATATTTAAATTAACAGATAATGCCAAATTTCCAACTCTCCTCTGTGCCAGCTCACACTCACATTGAGAGTGAGGGCCTGTTCCCCACCCATCTCCTTCACTGACTCCTTTATGGGTTTTCATCCTTGCCCATCTGATAGGTGAAAGGTCAGCATGGCAATGCCCTGTGAGAGGGAATGGAGTGTGGGGGCCCCCTAGACTGCCCTCTTCTCCAGCTCCCTTCTCCTGCCAGCCACCGAGCCACAACCCAGCTGTCTTCCCTGGCCTCCACCCCACTGAGGCGAGGGGGGGGGGGGCAGGCTGCGACATTCAGGCAGATGCTGGGAGCCCTCAACTCTTCTCCCATCCTTCTGACCGTGGTCCCCTGCGCTCTCCTGTGGGTCCTCTCTAGTGCACGGGCTGGCAGAGGCCTCTGTCTCACCCTTGCTGGCCCCTTCAGTTCAGCCACCCTGCCAGGCAGTGCCCCTGACTGTGCTGGAGCTGCCTGTGCTGGCTTGGGAGAGCCTATGGTGATTCCAGGGGCTTCACCAGCCAGGGGTTAACTCGGCCCTGGCTGAAAAGTAACTTATGTGAACTTGGGATGAAATGATTTATATCAAAAACAAAGGCAATACCCCTGGCCGGTGTTGCTCAGTGGGTTGGGCATTGGTTGTCCTGTGCACCAAAAGGTCGCCAGTTCCGTTCCCAGTGAGGGCACAAGCCCAGGTTGTGTGTGGGGACCGCAACTGATCAATGTCTCTCTCTCCTCTCTCGCTCCCCATTCCTCTTCTTAAAACAAATAAAAACATTTTAAACAAACAAAGGCAATAAATTACAAACGTGCCACTTGTAATTGTTTTCCTGTTACCTATGCTCTTGGGTTATTCAGACCTATTGTACCTGCATGGAGGTGATATTGTAGAGCAGGTGGCACGGCACATCCATTCCCATCTTGGTGGTGAGGGACTCCAGGTTGGCAGTTAGAAATTGCTTGTGGTGAACATATTTACACCGAGGAAATTGGCAAATGTTACCAAATCAGGGCTAGATTTGTTTTCTTCAGTGTCTACTCTCTCCCGACTTGAGATAATGATGAAGAAAACGTTAATAGTAAAGATTAAAAGTGTGTGATGAATATTATGGTATGTAAATTGTATCTTTTTTTTTTTAATGTCCGTAGGCATTACAAATGCAAATACATTACAAGAATTAAGGAATTGCCCTGGCCAGTTTACTCAGTGGATAGAGCGTCGGCCTGCAGACCAAAGGGTCCTGGGTTCGATTCTGGTCAAGGGCATGTACCTTGGTTGCAGGCTTCTCTCCAGCCTGGGCCTTATCATTGAGGTCCTGTGGGGGGCCTCATCCAACAGGACTGGGTCCTTATTAGGAGAGGAAAACACACCGGGGCCATGCACAGCGGGGAGGCCGATGAGGACGCCGTGAGAAGGCGGCCTCTGTGAGCCAAGGAGGAACCGACTCTGCCAAGGGCTTCACGTAGACTTCCAGCGCCCAGGATGGTGGGAAGCCAGTTTCTGCTGTGGAAGCCTGCCCTCTGTGGTGTTCTGTTATGGCGGTCCGAGCAGACGGACGCCCTCTTTCCTTGAGCCCACGACCTCATCCATGATATCTCCCTCACGGGGCTGTGCAGATCCAGTAAAACAACGCAGGAGCATTGCTGATAGCACCAGGCACACCCAGGGCTGCGCATGCGTAATGGCTCTGTCTCATGGTTCTGGATCAGGCCCCACACCTGAGGTTGTCCTGTCACACCTCCCTTGGGGCAGAGGCATCCGGATGACAGGGGATCCAGGTGGCCCCACCCCTCCTCATCTGGCCTCTCCTGATGATGGCTGGACTTCAGCATTGGCCTCAGGATGGTGGGCCTGGTGTACACCCATGCACACACTGCACACACACACTCTGTTCTGACAGTGGCCCCTCAGTCCTGCTCCGCTGGCTGGTTCTGCTCCCTTACTTGGGAGCTTGTGCCCAATCCACCCTTGAGTTTCGCCCCACTCCAAGCTAAGGCCCCCCTGCTGGGCGAGAGGGTGTTTGGGTCATGGACCCCCGTGACCTTCTCCACCAGCCTCAGGTCTTGTTGGAGGCAGTGGGCACCTTGCCTTACAGCTGGGGGCACACAAGGCTGTGAAGGCAGCTCAGCCCAGGGCTTCGGGGCACACTGGAAGCTCAGGAAGGGGAGAGGGCTTGCACGGGGGAGGGGGCATCCTGGGGTCTTGGCTGGCTGCCCTCAGCTCCGGGTTTGCGTTTTGTCATGTCTGCTACACCCAACCCCAGCCCGGAAAGTCCTCCAGGGCCGGCTGCATCTGGCTGGAGCAAGCCCCACATCTCGCACAGGGCCGGCACAGGGCCAGAGTCTGGCTGGAGGAGCTGGTTGGTGCCCCGTTTAATTCAGATGGGTCCAGCTGACCTCCTTTGGGCACCCTGCTTCTTGCTACATGAACTTCGGTTTGTTCTCTGCTGTTTCCCAGGGCCTGACAGAGCAGGCACTCTGCTTTTTACCATATTTTCCAGCGTAGAAGACGACTTTTTAACCCAGGAAAATCTTCTCAAAAGTCGGGGGTTGTCTTATACGCCGGGTGTAAAAATACTGTAGCTTGCAGTTACGATGGGCGTTGCTAACTCGCCAGGGACTTGCCCGGCATTTGATCTCTTTCTATTGTTTGTTATCTTCCTCCTATCATCATCAGTTCCAGTCGTCTTACACGCCGGAAAATCCCACACATATTTTTAATTAATGCTGGGGACACACATGAATGATCCAAACCTGGTGGAGAAAGCAGAAGGATCAACGGACAACTGCACTCCGATGGGATAGCTCTTGTGGGGGGCTGTGGGAACGTGGACAAGTCCATCTGGCCAGTCTACGAAACCAGGGAAGCCTTCCTGGAGGAGGTGAGCTTTGAAGGATGAACAAGAGCTTGACCGGGCAAAGACTTTAGGGAATGGGATTTCTGGGATAGGTAGCAGAAGCAGGAAGGTAAGAGACTGTTTAGAAAACAATGCAGAGCTGGGAATGATGGGAACCAAGGATGGTGAGGAGGCAGGATACAACTGGGCTGAGGGGCACACAGAGGCCGGAGCTCTGAGGGCTGAGGCTACTCTGCAAATTCTCAAAAGATAGGGCCCTCGGTGGAAAGGAGGGAGTCTTCTGAACCCCTCCTGGGTGGGAGTTAGGCTATTCCTGGTCTGCCCGGCCAGCTGACAGAGTCCCAGCCCTTTGAGAAAAGAAGATACCATTTTTAAAAGGGCTTTTATTAAACGGTCCCCACACAGTGCCTCTTGCCACAATTGTCACAGCCCTGGTGTCCACCAGAGGAAGGGCCCTGTCAGTGTTCCTGTGTGGCCGAGGCTGGGCTCATCCCTGGAGCAGCGGAGCTGCCCTTGTTTGGGGTCCCAGTGCATGGCTGGCTGCTTCTGGAGGTACTCAGAAGCTGTGGGAGAGACTGTGAGTGCCCACAGCTGAGCACAGGCTCTGGTGCAGGGAGGGGGGTCTGTCTCTTCAACACACGCCCTGAGAGATACTCTTGAGATCCTGTGCATCCAGAACACCCCAGTGCCACCCTGGGGTGCAGAGGAAGTACTTCAGGTTGGACGATGGCACTGGAAGGCAGGGCCTGTGTGTGACCAGGGCTGCAGCTGGCTGGAGAGTCCCTTCTCTCTCTGAGCCTGTTTCCCTTCCTGTCTCACAAGTAACCTGGCCTCCCAGTGCTATGACTCTGCCTCAGGAAGCATGCTTGGCTGCTGCTTCTTGTCATTTTTCACAGCTGTCCTGCCCTTTATCCTCAGCATGCTCAGTGGGCTGCAAACATGTATGACATACAGGCATCCATGTTGGGTGTGTGTGGTAGATGGGGGTGGGGGGGGGGCTCCTGCATGTATGAGGTACAGCTGAGTGTGAGCATGGGAGGGGGTGAACGAGTGTGACCCCGGTCTGCCCGCTTCTCCGCCCTGCCAGTCTCAGTAAACACTGCCATCGAGGGGGCTGCAGCGGCCCTGGCCTCACAGGAAGTTGGGCTCCCGCACCACCAGGCAGGGCGGGTCCCCGCTGCCCCCGCCGTCCAGGGGCCGGTACACGAAGTGGAAGTCGCGCTTGGGCTCGCTCCGCAGCAGGTAGCCCTTGATGTGGTGCGGCAGCGCCTCGTCGGCCAGCTGGAAGCAGCGCCCGTCCACCAGCACGAAGAGCCGGTGGTCCTGGGGATGCGGCACCTCGAACTTCTCGGCGCACTGGGCGCACAGCGCCGTGGCCAGCGTGTCCGCCCGCGATGCCAGTGTCCGCGACTGCTGCTCCGGCTCCAGGTACGACACGCAGATGAAGTCCTGCGGGACGAGGTGGAGGGGGCTTTGCGTCACCAGCTGGCCAAGCGGGCATCCTGTGGCACCCCCATCCCCGCCGCTGGGAGCCTGGACAGGGACGAGGAGCCGAGTGGCCTTGCACGGGACCTTTTTCCTCGCTGGGCCCCAGACCCCCCTCTCTGCAGGAGCGCCCGTGAGGCTAAAGTCAGGGTACCTGTGGCCGACCCCGCCGTGACCTAAGGCAAGGCCCCCGCACCTCACCTCTCGACAGGGATGACCTTGTAGGGTGAGTCAGTGGCTTTGTCTTGGCACTGAGGAGGGAGCACGCCCCCCCTCCCCCCACCCTGGCGGCCAGTACACGGGGTCGTCATCACGTGTTCATCTGTCATTCCCTCATCATTCCAGCAGTCTCCTGCCCCCCAGGGGTGATGCAGGGCGGGAGGAGGGGGCCGCATAAATGAAACAGGAGGCAGATCCCGGCCCCAGCACTCCATGGTCCAGCAGGGATGGCTAAGGCAGGCGGGACAGCTCAGCCCTGAGGGCTGGAGGAGCCTGGGGTGGGGATAAGCTGGGGACAAGCTGGAGACAGGGAGGTGGGGGAAGCAGGGGACTGGAGGGAAGGAAGAGGCTTGGTGGAAGGGGAACGGAGCTGGGCCTGAAAGGGGGAGGGTTTAGGCCAGGTGAAGAGGAGCAAGGCAGGGTGAGGCGATGCTTTTGCATGTGGCTGGGATGGGAACACACGTATGTGCATGAACACACACACACACACACACACACACACACCCCTTCCTCCACCAGCCTGGGAGGAGGACCCTATGGTGGAAAGGTGGACCCTCCAGTCCCTGCTCCCACTCACTGTGTGACCCTGACCTCTCGGAGCCTCCATTTTAACTGTAAAGTGGGCTAATACCAGCCCTTTACACCATGGCTGCGGGGAAGCGTATAGCACGAGATCCGAGCCCGAAGAGGCCTCTTTTTCCAAGCACAGAGGGCAGCAGGAGGAGGTCTGTACGGGGCTGCCCCCTGTGGGAGGATGGTGACAGGGTGCGTACCAGGCAGTATGTGCAGGGCTGCCCCCTGGCAGTGGGATGGTGTGGGCACGGTCTCCTCCCCTGGCAGTGGGATGGTGTGTGGGCACCTCTCCTCCCCTGGCAGTGGGATGGTGTGTGGGCAACTCTCCTCCCCTGGCAGTGGGATGGTGTGTGGGCACCTCTCCTCCCCTGGCAGTGGGATGGTGTGTGGGTACGGTCTCCTCCCCTGGCAGTGGGATGGTGTGTGGGTACCTCTCCCCCCCTGGCAGTGGGATGGTGTGTGGGCACCTCTCCCCCCCTGGCAGTGGGATGGTGTGTGGGCACCTCTCCCCCCCTGGCAGTGGGATGGTGTGTGGGCACCTCTCCCCCCCTGGCAGTGGGATGGTGTGTGGGCACCTCTCCCCCCCTGGCAGTGGGATGGTGTGTGGGCACCTCTCCCCCCCTGGCAGTGGGATGGTGTGTGGGCACCTCTCCCCCCCTGGCAGTGGGATGGTGTGTGGGCACCTCTCCCCCCCTGGCAGTGGGATGGTGTGTGGGCACCTCTCCCCCCCTGGCAGTGGGATGGTGTGTGGGCACCTCTCCCCCCCTGGCAGTGGGATGGTGTGTGGGCACCTCTCCCCCCCTGGCAGTGGGATGGTGTGTGGGCACCTCTCCCCCCCTGGCAGTGGGATGGTGTGTGGGCACCTCTCCCCCCCTGGCAGTGGGATGGTGTGTGGGCACCTCTCCCCCCCTGGCAGTGGGATGGTGTGTGGGCACCTCTCCCCCCCTGGCAGTGGGATGGTGTGTGGGCACCTCTCCCCCCCTGGCAGTGGGATGGTGTGTGGGCACCTCTCCCCCCCTGGCAGTGGGATGGTGTGTGGGCACCTCTCCCCCCCTGGCAGTGGGATGGTGTGTGGGCACCTCTCCCCCCCTGGCAGTGGGATGGTGTGTGGGCACCTCTCCCCCCCTGGCAGTGGGATGGTGTGTGGGCACCTCTCCCCCCCTGGCAGTGGGATGGTGTGTGGGCACCTCTCCCCCCCTGGCAGTGGGATGGTGTGTGGGCACCTCTCCCCCCCTGGCAGTGGGATGGTGTGTGGGCACCTCTCCCCCCCTGGCAGTGGGATGGTGTGTGGGCACCTCTCCTCCCCTGGCAGTGGGATGGTGTGTGGGTACGGTCTCCTCCCCTGGCAGTGGGATGGTGTGTGGGTACCTCTCCCCCCCTGGCAGTGGGATGGTGTGTGGGCACCTCTCCCCCCCTGGCAGTGGGATGGTGTGTGGGCACCTCTCCCCCCCTGGCAGTGGGATGGTGTGTGGGCACCTCTCCCCCCCTGGCAGTGGGATGGTGTGTGGGCACCTCTCCCCCCCTGGCAGTGGGATGGTGTGTGGGCACCTCTCCCCCCCTGGCAGTGGGATGGTGTGTGGGCACCTCTCCCCCCCTGGCAGTGGGATGGTGTGTGGGCACCTCTCCCCCCCTGGCAGTGGGATGGTGTGTGGGCACCTCTCCCCCCCTGGCAGTGGGATGGTGTGTGGGCACCTCTCCCCCCCTGGCAGTGGGATGGTGTGTGGGCACCTCTCCTCCCCTGGCAGTGGGATGGTGTGTGGGCACCTCTCCCCCCCTGGCAGTGGGATGGTGTGTGGGCACGGTCTCCTCCCCTGGCAGTGGGATGGTGTGTGGGCACCTCTCCTCCCCTGGCAGTGGGATGGTGTGTGGGCACCTCTCCCCCCTGGCAGTGGGATGGTGTGTGGGTACGGTCTCCTCCCCTGGCAGTGGGATGGTGTGTGGGCACCTCTCCTCCCCTGGCAGTGGGATGGTGTGTGGGCACCTCTCCTCCCCTGGCAGTGGGATGGTGTGTGGGCACCTCTCCCCCCCTGGCAGTGGGATGGTATGTGGGTACAGTCTCCTCCCCTGGCAGTGGGATGGTGTGTGGGCACCTCTCCCCCCCTGGCAGTGGGATGGTGTGTGGGTACGGTCTCCTCCCCTGGCAGTGGGATGGTGTGTGGGCACCTCTCCTCCCCTGGCAGTGGGATGGTGTGGGTACAGTCTCCTCCCCTGGCAGTGGATGGTGTGTGGGTACGGTCTCCTCCCCTGGCAGTGGATGGTGTGTGGGCACCTCTCCTCCCCTGGCAGTGGGATGGTGTGTGGGCACGGTCTCCTCCCCTGGCAGTGGGATGGTGTGTGGGCACCTCTCCTCCCCTGGCAGTGGGATGGTGTGTGGGTACAGTCTCCTCCCCTGGCAGTGGGATGGTGTGGGTACAGTCTCCTCCCCTGGCAGTGGATGGTGTGTGGGTACGGTCTCCTCCCCTGGCAGTGGGATGGTGTGTGGGCACGGTCTCCTCCCCTGGCAGTGGATGGTGTGTGGGCACCTCTCCTCCCCTGGCAGTGGATGGTGTGTGGGTACGGTCTCCTCCCCTGGCAGTGGGATGGTGTGTGGGTACGGTCTCCTCCCCTGGCAGTGGGATGGTGTGTGGGCACCTCTCCTCCCCTGGCAGTGGATGGTGTGTGGGTACGGTCTCCTCCCCTGGCAGTGGGATGGTGTGTGGGCACCTCTCCCCCCCGGCAGTGGGGCTGGTCTCCTCCGTCCCATCGGGGCGTCACCTGCACGGATGAGCGGGAGGCGCGGGCCTTGTTGAGCGTGCGCCGGCGCTCCCAGCGGTGGATGGAGTCCTGCACCTCCACGCTCAGCTGCCTGGTCACCGTGATCTTGTCGTAGTTCTTGATGTGCTCCAGGGCCCCGTAGGTGGTGGTCAGATAGTAGGAACCTGCGGAGACAAAGGTGTGCAGGTTGACTCGGACGGCCCAGGCCCACAAAGGGAGCCCCTCACTTTCGAGAGGGAGGAGGACTTTCATGGGGGTCCCCCTCCAACTCCCCCGGCCTCTCCCCTGGCCCTTTAGGTACCAGGACAAGGGTTTCTGACATGAGGCTGGGTCTCCTAATGACCCACCCAAACTCCACCTTCTCTTTCTCCCTTCCTGATGGACCTTTACCTTTTTGAGGGGAGTGACAATCAGTTGAAAATGCTGACTGCCCTGACTCCCTTGGTCTCGGGGGAGAGAGCAGGAGACCCCGTGCTGGCTATTTAGATGGAAGTGCAAGCCCCTGGGGAGGGGAGTGGGGGCAGACTCTGGGGTGGTGAGCACACAACACAGATGATGTACCAGAGAATTGTACCCCTGAAGCCTATATAATTTTATTAACCATTGTCACCCCAAGAAATCCAATTAAAAAGTTGAAATAGTAGCTTCTATTAATTCATAATATAAAAAGAAAAGGAGCAGACTCAGCTGATATGCTCCTTTGGGTTTTGCCTGTTCCCTTCTTCCAGCCTGGAACCTAAAAACTGCCTTGATCAGCTGCATACCCCCACGACTTCTCGGTGCAGGAGACGGACAGCCCTGCACTCTTATTTTAAATATATTTTATTTTATTTTATTTATTTATTTATTTATTTGTTTATTTACTTATTTTATTTTATTTTTATTTTTTTACAGAGAGGAAGGGATAGGGACAGAGAGCCAGAAACACTGATGAGAGAGAAACATCAATCAGCTGCCTCATGCACACCCCCCACTGGAGACGCCTGCACTCTGATTTAAGCTACGATTAGCTACATCATATGTTACCGGCAGCTTAAAGCATCCTTAACTGCCCCTGGACCAGTGATGGGCAAACTCATTAGTCAACAGAGCCAAATATCAACAGTACAGCGATTGAAATTTCTTTGGAGAGCCAAGTTTTTTAAACTTAAACTTCTTCTAACGCCACTTCTTCAAAATAGACTCGCCCAGGGCCCGTGGTATCTTGTGGAAGAGCCACACACCCAAGGGGCCAAAGAGCCGCATGTGGCTCTCGAGCCTCAGTTTGCCGACCACGGCTCTGGATGAAGCTACATTTACCTACCAACTTTACAAGCAGCATGAGAGAAGGCCACGCCCTGGCTGGGTCTGGCGGAGGTGAGAGTAAAGGGGTTTATGGCCACAGGATCACACACCCTGTCGTAGTAGGGAAGAGACATAAAAATAAAATAAAAGTGTGCCAGGGCCGCTGTAGAACTTGGCCTGGCGGCCCTTGTCAGAGAAGGGCCGGTGAAGCCCCATGCGTCTCTGTGCTCGCATGGAAGTGCAAGCCCCTGGGGAGGGGGGTGGGGGCAGACTCTGGGGGGGTGAGCACACAACACAGATGATATACCAGAGAATTGTCACCCGATGTTTCTCTGTGGAGCAGGAGCCCTCGCGGCCTGGAGTCCCTGTCCTCTGGCTGGCGTGCCTCGATGGTTCTCTTTCCCACCTGTGGCCGCGTCTCCCTGGCTGGGACCTGCGTGCAGCGGCTGATGGAGAACACAGCTCTGGAGTCAGAGCAGGATCTAGCTCTCTGCCCTGTGATCTCAGGTTAGTGTCCACTCTACACCCGTTTCCTCACCTGCCAAACCCATCATAGCCGAGTGAGGACTATGCGTACAGTGCTTCGCTGTGAGTGATGCACGGTGGGTTGGTGACCTAAGGGAGGTGCTCGGGGGGTTCTCACCCTCTCAGGAGAAGGGGAAGGAACCCCAAATTCCTGCAGCCCACTCCTCTAGCTCATGTCCCTATTTTTTTTTCACAGCCCAAGGAGACCCTCCAGGCTACTTCCCTGGGACCTGAGGCTATGCAGTGCCACCACGGGCCTCTAGGTGGCAGGCGACTCCAACCACAGTGAGGTTTGGCGCTGGTTGTTCTCTCTGGGGAGAAAGTGTTGCCCAGCACCGCCAGTTGTTAGCCAGCGTGGAGAGTGGACGTGGGTGAATGGGTCCAAGAAGCTGCTTCTGGGAGCGGTTTGGAGTTTGAGCTGGCTCCAGCCAGGTGCCCCGCAGCCCCTGGGTCTCCAGTCCATCCCACAGTGGCAGAATGGTGGGAGCTGCAGGAAGAGGCTAGCAGGGGACTGGGGTACCATCAGCCTAAGGCTTGGGACCTCTCTTCTTCGCATCTCCCCAGCCTGATCTACCCTGGCCTCTCACATCCGATAGGCAGGCTTGCTGCAGAGAAAATGGGACCCTGTCACTTGTCCTTTGCCCAACTACAGCAGGTGGGACAGCTGGAGGAACACAACGGTCCCAGGGTGCCCAGGCCCCGGAGCCCAGTTTGCGGCTCTTTGTTGAACGCAGAGCCGTGTGCTACCATGAACCGTGAAACACCAGAAGGCAGAGCCCAGCTCCACGCTCCTTCTGCCCCTGGCTACCTCTGCAGAACACAAAACTGCTCAGACAGTGCAAAACCCCAAATCCCGCCCAATGCCTTCACTTGGCTGAGCCAGAGAGGTTAAACCACTTGCCCAAGACCTCCAGCCAATCAGAGGCAGAACCGGGACCGAAATCCAGCCTCCACACCGCTCTTTTTACTACTTTCTGTGCTACTTCTCTTAGGTTCTAGCAACTGAAGTGCTCAAGACTGGGACTCCCCAAGGACGTTTGTGTCCCAAGCATTTCTGAGCTCCATGACGATCATGGGCAGGGACTGTTGGCAGGCCCCTTTACCTACGTTTGGGGGCTTTGGTGATGGAGCACCCTGGGACCTTGCACTCTGCAAGCCCTGTATGTATATTCACCATCTATTCATCCTCCCCACCCAACACAGTGCCTGTCCCTGCTCCCAGATGGGGGTCTGACAGCTAGCAGACTTAAAGGTTGGGAGCCCCTGCCCAAGCTGGAGACTCCCCAAGTCATCTCACGACAGGAGACTAATCGGTGCTGAGGCCTGGCCTGGGTGCTGTGACCTCCCACCCTGGCTGTCGACCTAGGAACACAGATGCGGGGGTGTGCAGCATGGTGTGCCATTTGTCCTCTGGCCCCCAGGGGCAGGGTCTGGGGGCGGGTGGGGGCGTGGGGAGGACAGGGCAGCTGGGAGGGCCAAGTTTAGCAGCCTGGCTAGGTTTGTCCCGCTTAATCCTCATTCTAGCAAACACCCCGCAGATGCCTTTGAAATCCCCTCACAGGGCCAGAAGTGGGGTGAGGGTCTCTGGCTACTTAAGTCTGAAAGAGGGCAGGCTGCAGGGGATTGAGGCAGCCTTAGGTCAGAAACGATAAGCCATGCAAGACCTTTATGTGTTTATTTATACTTTCCTTTTTCTCAGAGACACACTGTCGCCCATAACAGATCAGAGTTCCTGCCTGAAGGATATCACCTTTTCCACCGGAACCCACAAGCTTCAGGCACAGGAAGAAAGACCCAGGAGGCCATGGCAGGATGGGGGTGGGGGTGAGGTCCATAAGGAGTAGTTGGGCCAAGGATGTCCCTGTCCTGTCCCTGCTCAGCCCCTGTGCCTGGCGTGGAGCCCCATGTAGGAGTCCTGGTGGCTAGGGCGGGCTGGTCATTGCCGGAGAGTGAGCCAGTGCAGAGACCCCCCCTCCCCCCCCCGCCCCGAGTCTCCCGGCCTCCTGCCACCCTTTGACTCTAAGACTCGATAGCAGCCCCGTGGGTCTGGGGTCAACCCTTTCACGGGATTTGTGAATGACTTCTTCCCAGGAAGATGAGCAGCATGTGCTTACTGTGGGAAATTTGGAAAACAGAAAAAAAAGGAACGAGAAGATTCTCTGCTCAGCGACTGCCTTGGTCATCTGAGCCCTGTCCTGCCCAACCATCCTATCCCACCAGCCTTCTTCCTGTCTTCTCCACATCCACTGGATGTGACAGAGCAGAATAAGGCATTCCTTCATTTTCACGAAACTATCAGCCTCACCTGTCTTGCTTTTACTGCAACCCAAGTGCCTGGCAGGGGCCCTAAGCAGACAGCAGGGACTCATTGAGTAAGTTGATAGATGAACGGATGAATGGGTGGATGGGTGAACGGATGAATGGGTGGATGGGTGAATGGATGAATGGGGAGATTGGTGAGTAGGCATCTGGGTAGATGGGTCGATGGATGGATGGATGGATGGGGGGTGGGTGGATAGATGGGTGGGCTGGTGGATGGATAGATGGGTGAATATATGGGTGGAAGGGTGTGTGGGTGGATGTAGGTATCTGGTAGATAGACAGAAGGGTGGGTAAATGGATAGATGGGTCAATGGATGGACGGATGGGAGGATGGGTGAGTGGGTAGCTAGATGGGTGGATGGATGTGTAGGTAAATGGGTAGGTATGTATCTAAATAGATGGATGGGTGGGTAGAAGGATAGAAAGGGTCACTGGATGGATAGATGGGTGGATGGATAGATGAGTGGGTGAGTGGGTACACAGATGGGTGGATGGATGGGGGTGGATGGATGGATGGGTAGGTGGATGGGTGAGTGGGTGGCTAGATGGATGGATGTGCTGGGTTGCTGATTAGCACTGTTGAAGAAGCTTGGCGTCTACTGAATTCCTAGCCCCTCTGGAAGACAAGTTGTTCCAACTGCAGGGAAGTTTTAACTATGGAGGAGAGAAAAGTAGATCTAGTGGTCCCAGGGCACAAACCAAAGTCATATGTGACAGTAAACGTCACGCTTTACACGCTCCTCTGACCTTCCAAGAAATCACAGAAGCTGTCGCTCAGAGACCTAGACGGATGCTTACTAAAAATGCAAACAGATGCAAAGAGGTTAGTTTAGCATGAAACCACAAAGCCCAAAGGGGCCACTTAGGGCCTGAGAGCCTTGCTTCACCCTTCAAAGTGATGTCTTAGAGGACAATTCCTGGCCCCTCAGAGCTGATGCCTGGGCGGGCTGCACCTCTGGGATTCTTGGTGGAGGCGTGGCCGAGGCTGAGTGGGTGGGAGGAAAGGGAGGGAAGGAAGAAAGGGGAAGGAAAACTGAGGGTGGGTGGAGCAGACCACAGCCGTTATTCACTCACTCATGGCCTTAACCTCCGCCCACTGAGGACCTGGCTGAGCAGGGGGCTGAGAGCCCACAGGGCCACCCCAGCCTGAGAAATGACCATTGTCCCCCGCTCAGAATCCCCATGGACCCTGCCTGCTGCTGCAGCCTTCTCTTTTACACCACTAGCAACGGCCGCTCCCCCTGCTATCTTCTTGTTGATCCTCACCAGAGGGTATTTTTTCCAATGACCTTTAGAAAATGGAAGGGAGGGGTAGAGACACAGAGAGAGAAGCATCTATTTGAGAGAAACACAGTGATTGGTTGCCTCTTGCACGCTTCCCAACCAGGGCTGGGGACTGAGCCTGCAGCTGAGGTACGTGCCCTTCATCAAAATCCAACCCCCAACCCTTCAGTCTTTGAGCTGACGCTCTAACCATCGAGCAACCCCAGGTAGAGCCATTCCCCATTCTTGATCTAACTGGTTCCTATTCAATCTTCCATGCTCAGCTCAGATGTGACCTCGTCAAAGAAGCCTTCTCTAACTGCACAGCCTGGGTAAACAAGTTCTCCTACCCTCTGGGCTTCTCACCATTGCAGCATATGTCAAGCAGCAGTGACACGGCCCCTGGATGGGCCCAGCTCCCCTGCTAGTCTGTGAGCTCCACCAGCACGGGGTCTGTGTCGGGCTCTGTGCTGTGTCCCCAAAGCTCAGTGGAGTCTGACATCTAGGAGGTGCTCGTTGGGCTGCCCAGTGTGCCCCCCGCCGGGCTGGGTTGTGGGTGTGCAATAGGCCCCTGGGGCCTAGAGACCGCCCTGGAGTGACTCACCCTCCCCCAGCTGCAGGGCGGGGTCCATGAGCTCCATCATGTACTCCACGTTGAGAAGCATCTCGGTGAGGTTGCTGCGGGCCAGCACATACATGAGCACGGGCAGGAAGTCGTCCGCCCCGTAGGGCTTCCCTGGGAGGAGGAAGGAGGCAGACGGTGGTGAGTGAGAGGTTCTCCCTGGGAACGGCCCCCTGCCCAGGAGAAGGGGCTAGTGGTTTTCTGGGTGGCGGGTGGTCACTGCTCAAAGAGGAACCTTCCTGCTTTCTTATGACTCTCAGGACGAGGGCAGCCCTGGAACCAGACTTCATGGGGTGGCCTGGGACACAGTCCGGGCTTGGGAAGAAGGAACCGAGAAAAGTGCCCTCTGCCGGGGTGGGCAAGACCCAGTCCCTTCCTCTTTCCCGGCTCTTCCCCTCAGTGCCACTTACTGCCTGACAGTCAAGTTCACACCACGCTTATCCACGGGCCCACCCAGAAGCCCCTGTCTGTCTTACGTTGATGTCTTCTGCGAAGGCTCCCTGTCCCTTTATTATTTATTTATTTATTTAATATATTTTACTGATTTTTTTACAGAGAGGAAGGGAGAGGGAGAGAGAGTTAGAAACATCGATGACAGAGAAACATCAATCAGCTGCCTCCTGCACGCCCCCTACTGAGGATGTGCCCGCAACCAAAGTACATGCCCTTGACCGGAATCGAACCTGGGACCCTCCAGTCCTCAGGCCAATGCTCTATCCACTGAGCCAAACCAGTCAGGGCCCTTTTTTTTTTTTTTAAAAAAATTCTTTGTTGTTCAAAGTATTATATATGTCTTCTTTTTCCTCCCTATTGACCTCTCCCCAGCCATTCCCACTCCCCAGCACACGCCCTCACCCCGCTACTGTCTGTGTCCATGGGTTATGCTTATATGCATGCTTACAAGTCCTTTGGTTGATCTGTCCCCACCCCCCGCCTTTCCTCTGGAACCACACATCTGCCTCCATCTGCAAAACAGTCGACACTATCACTATCACTATCAGGTCAGAAATCCCACATTCGACATTCATTCCTCGGTCTGAAGTGGCTCCCTTTCCAGAGGTTTCCTTTAAAACGTCCATGCCTCCAAGAGGGAGAGCGCTGCCCGCGGCCTTTGTGGGAGATGTTCGCAGGAACGAGGCGCGTTTCACGGTGAACTGGGCCTGTGCACGTCCTTCCTCACAAGGACCACACAGTGTGGCCACGTTGCCCATCTTCCTGAGGAAGAGGCTGAGGTTCAGAGAGCTTAAGTGGCTCTCCC
The DNA here is from genome assembly GCA_027563665.1 of Antrozous pallidus. Lineage (NCBI taxonomy): Eukaryota > Metazoa > Chordata > Mammalia > Chiroptera > Vespertilionidae > Antrozous > Antrozous pallidus. The sequence goes on from CM050515.1 coordinate 103,687,955, forward strand.
TTGGCCACACGCGTTGTGAAGTCACGAGAGGGACAGGGAGTAGTGCAGAGCTAGGCCCCTGGCCTCGGGCCCAGGTTCAAATCCCAGCTCTCCCACTCACTAGCTGCAAACCCGGGGATGTTCCTGCCCTCCGCTAACCTTGGCAGAGAGGTTGGAGAATGAGGTGGAGGTTTGAGAATGAAATGAAACCAGGTCAGCAGTCAGTGCTTTATGTCCTGTGGCAACAGGAAAATGTGTGCTCCTGCAGCTACTTATCAAAATATCCCCGCATATTTTGAACCCAAGTGGAAGAAGTTAATGAAAAGACATGACTGCACACCAAACCAGCTGATTGGAAACGACTGTTTCTGTTGTACAATCACCCTGGGACACAAAACAGACAACACCTTGCCTTTGCTTAAAAAGGTTGATGTTTTGTTCATTACAGATTCCTGTGCACTAATTTTTATTTTTTAAACTATTGCATTAAGCGCTTACTCATCTTAACACTTGGCCCAGTAATTCCACTCCTGGTTACACACCCAAGGGAAATGTTCACACACAGAGTTGTACTCACACGTTCATAGCAACATCATTCATAAATGCCCAAAGGCAGAAAACAGCAAAAATATTTATCGGCTGGTGAATGAACAGACAAAATGCAATCGATCCAGACAATGGGACACCAGCTGGCAATAAAGAGAACACGCTACTGGTACATGCTCTGACACTAATGAACCTCGAAATCATTACGTATGTGAAAGGAGCAATCCCCGAAGACCACATGTTGCACGTATTGTATTATTCCCTTTGTATGAAACTAGAGGCCTGTTGCATGAAATTTATGCACGGGGGTGGGGGGTGGGGATTCGGTGTCCCTCAGCCCGGCTTGCACCCTCTCCAATCCGGGACCCCTGGGGAAAATCTGACTGCTGGGATAGGCCTGATCCCTGTCGCTGTTGGACATTCCTCTCGCAATCCAGAACCACTGGCTCCTAACCACTCACTTGCCTGCCTGCCTAATGCCCCCAGCCTGGTCACCCCCAATCGACCTCCCCTGCCAGCCTGATCACCCTAACTGCTTCTGCCTTGGCCCCCACCACCATGGCTTTGTCCGGAAGAAAGTTGGATGTCCTGAAGATGGCTGGTTGACCCCGTCTATTTAGCATATTACCTTTTATTAGTATAGATGTCCAGGATAAGCAAATCCAGGAGACAGAAGTAGACTAGTGGTTGCCAAGCACTGGAGGGAGGAGGGGATGGGGAATGGCTACTAATGGGTACAGAGTTTCTTTCGAAAAAAAAAAAAATACAGGCCGAGACCGGTTTGGCTCAGTGGATAGTGGACTGCGGACTGAAGGGTCCCAGGTTCGATTCCGGTCAAGGGCAGGTACCGTGGCTGCGGGCACATCCCCAGTAGGGGGCGTGCAAGAGGCAGCTGATCAATGTCTCTCTCTCATCTATGTTTCTGACTTTCTATCTCTCTCCCTTCTGCTCTGTAAAAAATAAAATATATTTTAAAAAAATACAGGAGCTCAGTGTTGACTATCGCAGCCCCTCTGGGGGCATTCTGTCCCCACAGCCCTCATGGGGTCTAGATCACTCCCCGAGAAGCATGAACCAGCACTGCCTCAGTGGGCTCTGAGTGGACATGGGTGTCTCCATAGTTCCACTCCTCCTTGCTTGCTTTCCAGAGAAAGGTGCCTGTGGCCTGCCTTCCTGGCTAATCTCAGGTTTGTTTTTTTTTTTCTTTTTCTTGGCCACACTCAGTTTTTATATCTGCAACATGGGCCCAGCAACACAGGCCCCGATGGTCTTTCAGGTTTTCCAGAGAATAAAACGAGGACAATGACATAAATGTGATTTGGAACCCCTAAAGCGAGATGGGAAGGTGAGCTGTTACCGACAGCCATGTTTTGTTTTCTCGGGTGGCCCTGGCTTTTCCACCTGTAAGATGACTAGGCTGAAGGGCTGGGAACACGGCACAGAACAGCAGAGTCAGGCAGACCCGCAGGGAGTCCCCGCACACTGCCACCTCGCTGTGTGACTTTGGGCCAATTGCTTTACTTCTCTGAGCCTGCGTTTCCAGTCCTAGGTGAACTGACACAGGGAACATGCCATCCCGTGGGATTTTGGTGAGAGTCCTATCGGACGCTTTACACGCAGTGCTCCCACCACGCTCCCACGGAGACACCCGCTAAGAAACATTCGCGATGCAGCTTGGGGTTGCGAGGCTCTCTGAAGATGTGCTCCAGGGCTCCCATGCCCCCTCTGCACACCCAGCAAGCCCGCCCCTCTCGTTCCAAAGGCCCTGCCTCTGTCTCCCACACGGCACCACATTTGTGCGCGTCTTTAAAGATGCAGAGCGTGTTTTGTAAACATTTGCCCGTGAACTCCTAAACCAGCTCTGAGCTGTGTTCGCCTCATTCTGCCTACTTCACAGATGGGGACAGTGAGTCCCAGAGAAGTCAACATTCTGGTCTGAGGTCACATGGCTAGGAGGCGGTGAACCAAGACCTGAATCTAGCGTTATTACACTCACAGTCCCATGTTCCTGCTACGTCACCACTCTTGCTTCAAGTTCCACCTCCTCCACGAAGCCCTCCTGGACTGTCCCGCTCCCGGTGCTTACTCTACACTCTGCTTTGCAACTTCCGACTGCACGCCACTGTGTTGAATTGTGGGCCATTCTCTGACCCCCTCAGGCACTTTCATGCCTCTGTGCCTTCACAGGCACCATTCCCTCTGCCTGGGACGACACTCTTCCTCCCCTCCCCTTATTGATTTCTCATCCTCTCCCACACCCTCAAGCACAGCTGGATGGCTCCGGCTCCCAAGTTGCTTAACCACTCCGAGCCTCTGCCTCCATCTCCAGTCACCAGCACAGAGCTTGGGACATAGGAGCCGGACAGTGGGCTGAACTGAGGCCCACGTGCGCTCACACCGGTCACTACTCTGTCCTGCCCAGGGCCGGGTCCAGAGTCAAAGATATTGGGATCTGCTATGGGCCTTAGACAGGGATGTGCTAGGAAATGCTTCAGGACTGGTTCTCCGAAGAAAAATAAGTTCAGATCTGGAGAGTTTGCCGATTTCCACGACATAAATATCTCCACAGCGGTCCATTCCAGCTTCTACCAACATGACGAGGAGGGCGGGAGAGATACACACAATTACCAGCGCTCAGGGGCTGCACAAGCTGACTTAACCCATCATGGCCTTGGGCCCATCGAGTCCACCTGCACTGTGAGGAAACTGAGGCTCAGAGATGAGAGACATTTGCCCCAAGCCCCTCAGCTGGTCAGAGGTGGAGCTGGGCCTGGCTCTGGACCCTGAGAGCTGTTTGCAGACAAACACAAGCTTCAAGCACCGATTACAGGCACCAGCGCCCGCCGATCTCCCAGGGTGGTCAGGGCTGCTCTCTCCTTCCGGTGAGGCCAGCAGCCCAGACCCCGTCTCAGCCCTGTGCATGGTGGGGCCCCAGGCAGCGCCGCGGGGGTGCTGGGGCACAGACGCAACACCCCCTCCAGTGATGGGACTCTGTCTTCCATGAATCAGGTCTATCTCGCTCCTCTGGCTGCACCTCCGGGAGCCCCCTGGGCTGCAGCCTGCATGTCCTAGTGATGTCTGCTCCCCACCTGCAGGCATGGGGGGAGCCGATCGCATTTCAGAGAGCTGGTTCATGCGGTGCAGTGTTTCACTGGCTGGGAGGTTTCAGAGGAGGAGAGTCTGAGGAAAATGGGCCGAAGCGTGCTCACCGGGGTCACGCAGACCAAGGCACACCGGGTTAAAGGGCCCCAACTCTGCCACTTCACTAGCTGAGCGATCTGGGGCCACTTGTGCTGAGCCTCAGTTTTCCCATCTGGGTATAATAACAAGATTCGCCCAGTCTGTTACTAGGGCCCTTGTGAGCATCAGATGAGTGGCTGGATGGGAAGAGAAGGTTTTCTCTTCTAGGAAGCATTATCTAAAAGAAGAGTTGGCAATTGTGTGTTGGGGGTGTTTTGTTTTCCTGTAAAGGGCCAGATAGTAAATATTTTGGTTCCACGGGCCACGGTTTCTATCCTGACTATTCAACTCAGCCACTGGAACAAAAGCAGCCGCAGACAATGCGTCAATGAGTGGATGTGACCGTTTCGGGTGGCGGGCCAGAGCGGACCTGCGGGCCGTAGTGTGCAGACCCCTGATCTAGAGGAAGGGCCTGTTGTCTTATAACTGCCCCCCCCCCCCCCCCCCCCGCGCCAATTTGTTGACTGGCCTCTGACTGATGCGATTGGGGAAGCACAAGACTATCAGCTGTGACCTGCTTCGGCCCTTACCTCCCCCACAGTTTCCACTCATAGCCACATCCTTTCTCTAGGAAGTCTTGCCAAAAACCCCATACCCCACCAACTAGGTCAAGCATGTCAAACGCGAGGCCGGTGGTCCGCATGCCTCATAAATAAACAAAATGAATGAAAAACAGATCTTGCACACAAACTAGAGGCCTGGTGCATGACATTTGTGCACACGGGGAGGGGGCCCCTCAGCCCAGCCTACGCCCTCTTGCAGTCTGGGGCCCCTCAGGCGATGTCCAATGGGGAGCGCGCCTAAGCCGGCAGCTGGACATCCTCCCAGGGGTCCTTAGCACTGCCAGGGAGGTGACTTCTGGCTGAGTGGCACTCGCCCTATAGGAATGCACTGACCACCAGGAGGCAGCTCCTGAAGTGAACGTCTGCCCCTGGTGGCCAGTGTGCGTCACAGCGACCAGTCGTTTGTCCGATTTGCATATTAGCCTTTTATTATATAGGATATTTGTATTAACAAGAGAAGCCCTACCCTCTGCCCCGAACTCCCAACCCAGGCAGCAAACTCCTTCACCACTGCCCGGACCCCTCCTTGTTTAGCCGGGTAGAATGTTCCAGCATCCGAAGAGGTGTTTAGTGTTTGTTTCCTTTCTCTCCTCACTGGAATGGAAGGTCTGTGCGGGCAGGGAGTCTCTGGTGCTTCCTGCTGATACAAAACGTCTTGCCAGTCCCTGGAAGGTGTTGAGGAAATGTATTTGCCACATGAATGAATTGCGCTCATCTCACTGCACGGATGTCATTTGTTTGGTGCTGTTTTTCCGCTTGAATAGGGACCATTCTAAAGACAGGGACTGTTTTTCTGTCAATATCCATACCATAGACGTGTTGGTTAAGCGGCTGGACAGATGAACCTACTATTATTGGATGGAAACGCAGGATGGCAGGAAGCTGACAGCCTCCAGCGCAGAAGGCTGCACGGTTACTTTGGCAGCAAAACTCTCCTATTAGGGGTATTTTATTATTTTTAAAAACATATTTTATTGATTTTTTTACAGAGAGGAATTGAGAGGGATAGAGAGCTAGAAACATCCATGAGAGAGAAACATCGAACAGCTGCCTCCTGCACACTCCCCACCAGGTATGTGCCCACAACTAAGGTACATACCCTTGACCGGAATCGAACCTGGGACCCTTGAGTCCGCAGCCTGACACTCTATCCACTGAGCCAAACCAGCCAGAGCTGTTAGGGGTATTTTATACAGACAGTGGCTTCTCTGGCTGATTGACTGAGATGGGAACCTGCCTCTCTCCCCCATAGAGCCCCCCAAGCTGTCCTGTCCGGCTGTTTGCACTGCGTGCAGGTGTGGCTTCAGTCTCAGTTCTGCTTTGAGCGAGGCCACATCCCTAATAAATCACTCCAGCTCCCTGGGTTCCTCTTTGGAGAGCTCAGCCCGCAAGCCAGCCAGCCGAGCAGCTGTGAGCTCAGAGACCTGAGGCCAAAAGTCCCCGCCTGGCTGGGGAGCCTGGGGGCCACCCATGACGTGGGCCCATCGCCTCTGAGGTTCCCTCTGACCCCAGAACACCCTAGACAAGTAGGAGAATGCAGCAGCTCAGCACAGCACCTGGCTCCAAGTCCTAAGTCTGTCACTCACCAGCCAGGAGGACCCTGAGCCTCAGTTTCCTTGGCTCTAAAATGGGGAGAGCAAGAGTGTCCACACCTTGTGGGTGGCTGTGAGGGTTCCAGGAGACAGGTGTGAAGTGATTAACATGGTGCCTGCTGAGTTACTGGCATGTGAGGAATGTTAGACATGGTTATTATGCAAGACAGGAGATAACATCCTATTTAATAAAGAGGTAATATGCTAATTGACTCTCACACCATCACAAAGATGCCAGCACCCACAGCCAATAAGAAGGGAATATGCTAATTGACTGTCACGCCCTCAAAGATGACAGTGCCCACAGCCACAAGATGGCAGCACCCATTCCCCTCAGCTTCGCTGCAATGGCTGGTCAGCAAGGCTGGGTCCGCCTCCAGGTGGGCCCACCTGCTCCACGCACCTGCCTCCGGAGTCCCCCGGTCCCCTCAGTCCCCCAGCTGCCCAGGGCCACCTGAGGCTCAGGTAACCAGGGCTGCCAAGGCTTGCACTGCAAGCAGTAGCAGCAGCAAAGGTGTGATGGGACATTGCCTTCCCCTGATCACCGGATTGCCTCCCACCCTTGAGGGCTCCTGGACTGTGAGAGGAGCTGAGAGACCTCCCACTCCAGTGCATGAATTTTCATGCATGTGGGCCTCTAGTGTCTAATGATCCTCAGAACATGGCATCTGAGAGGGTCTGAACCCCATTTCTGTTGTGGGGTGTAAAAGCAAGCTTGTGCTTCACTGCCAGGCTTGGTTCATACGTGCATCTCTCTCTGCTGGATGTCAAGGTCCAGGGGCACTTTCGAAAGCCTCCCTCGGTCTGGCTCCCTGAGTGACTCTATGGAGCAAATCCCAACCCCCAGCCCCCAACCATCCTCCATTCAACTGGACTTCATGATTGAGAAATAAACTTCCCTCAAGTTAGAGATTGCAGGGTTTTTCTGTTACAGCCACAAGTGTTTCCTTAACTACTTACCTATCTAGCTCCCTATCTGTATCTATTTCTAAAACACCACAAAGAAATGCATCAAAATACTAATCTTTTTTCCTGCAACAAACAGAAGTGACTTTTGTCGTCAGAAATCAGTTCAGATTTTTTTTCAACACAGATTTAAAAACAACCGCAGCCTGACCTCTCTCTGTCCTTGCCGCCTGTCAATGCCATAGGCCTGTTGTTTCATGCTCTTAGGGTCTCCATTGAGGTTCCTTCTCCCTCTCAACCCCAGCCTCTGCCCCACCCTGAAGAGTTACAGATTCTGAGCTCCCTGTGTAGTCTCTGCCAGGGAGGTGGAGGGCAAAGGGCCTGAGGGACTTTGGGACCCCAAGACCACCCCTTAGGCCCCCGTAGTTAACCACCTGGCTGTTGGGTACCCTGTCCCCCAGAGTTCGGAGCTGGGTTCCATTCCCTGAAGTCTAGAGTGTTGAACCAGATGGCTGAAGGGGCAGAAGAAGGCAGCTGGCTTTCACTGCCCTCTGGGATAGTGCCTGCCTTTGTCTACGTTAGAAGAAGGTTCTTTATATCTTTTTTAAAGAATCCCATGGCCCTGGCCAGTGTTGCCAAGTGGTTAGAGCGCTGGCCCATGCATGGAAGGATCATGGGTTTGATTCACAGTTAAGGGCATGTACCTGGGTTGTAGGTTAGCTCCCTGCCCCTGGTGAGTACTTTTTCTTATCCTTAGAACAGTACTTAGGGGTAAAGAAGCAAGAAGTATGTGACTTACTCTCCTATGATTCAGGAAAAAAAATTAACTATGCTCAGAGATAGAAGTTGGTTCCTAAGCCAGCAGAGGTTGCACAGAAGGAAAAGATATCCTAGATGTAGATTCTCTGGTGATTGAGCACATTCAGGTCTCTCTCACATGGATGTTTACCTCTTTCTCTCTCTCCTTTTCCCTCCCTCACACTCTCTCACAAACACTGGAAAAAATATCCTCTAATGAGGATTAGCAAAATAAATAAATAAATAAATAAATAAATAAACAAACGAACCCCACCCCCCACATTTGCAAACACTGCATTCCTCCTACCTTTCTCTCCCCTCCCATCTTAGAGAGTTCTTTGGCTTGAATCTACGTCTCCTGGATAGCAGGCCAGCGATCTGGTCTTAGACACTAAAGAGATGGGAATCACTTCTTTGTCAAAGTAAAGGGGACATGATTCTAGAAGTCCCAACTGAGCCTCGTGACACCCTCAAGAAGCCAGGCTGCTCCTGGCTGAGGATGGAGGGCCATGTTTATCCAGAGCCTTTATGTCCTTGAACTCCCCCCTCTGCCTGACTCGGGCCCCTCACTTGCTGCAAGGGTGGAGGAAACTCTTGATCAGGAATCAGGAACCTTGAGATCTGTTCCTAGGCTGGCTCCTCGGCACGGCGATAAAAGCACGCGTGTTTCATAGTGAGAACACGCTCGGTTTGAACCCTGGCCCATCTGCATTCTGGGCATAAATACCAACCTCGTTTCTGGAAAAGATGGCCCAGCCAGTGACCTTGGGCCTTGTGTGGTGGGGGAGCACAGGAAACTTGGCTGGAGAGTTTGTAAGGAGGAAATTCTGGCCTAGGGGAGTTGGCCGAAGGTGGCTACCCCAATTGTTCCTTGACCTTTCCAAACAATTCTGTGCACTGTGCACGTGCAGACCCTCAGGTGTTTACCGGAATCTTTAGGCTTAATCTTTAGGTGTCCTTACTTAAAGGAAACTGCAGACACATGTGTCCTCCCAAGATTACTTAGACATCTGATTGTACTGAAAAGATAAACTTCATCCCAGACTGCTGTTACAATAAAAGCCTGAAGAGGCAGGCGAAGGAGGCTGCCTGGTTCCTTTAGCCAGGCAGTCCCTTAGCCCTCTCTTTCACAGAAATCGTGTGTCAGAGTAATCATTTATCCATATCCAGGGTCTGCTGGTCAGCCCTGACATTGTGCCTCCAAGTTTAACCCTCTGCCCACTGTTCCAACAGGTCTCGTCAACAGCCAGGCCCTGTGTTTATGTTTGTCTCAAGTGGCCATGGCTGGACCACAGATTACTCTGCCAGCTTCTTCACTGGAGATAGAGGGGCTGGGGCAGGGCGGGTGGGAGTGGGAGAGAGGGTGGGAAGAAAGGGCTGGTTGCTCTGAGTGTGCCAGGGGTGGAGGCAGCCAGGACTCACCCTGGCATTCTGCCCTCCATGGGGTCACTGGGGGCTCCAGGGCCTCTATGCAGGGCTGGTGTGGGATCATTTTGAGCACCCAGGGACTGGGAGCATCTGGTGGAAGGGAGGTGTGGATTAGATGCTTGGGGTCAAGGGCCTTGTCCTAAGATGCTGAATGTCCAAGTCAGGAGAATTAAAGAGTCAGTGGGGGTCTGGCTGAAAAAGTACAACCTCTTTCTGGTTACAAGAAAATGCCTGACAAAGACAAAATGAGGAACTTTAATTGAAAAGAAAAATGGGTCTTCCTCTTTCTGAAAGCAGCCGGAGATGACCTTTGAGAATGGTTCGCTCTCCCCCAACCCAGAAAACCACACAGAATAAGGCAAACCAAGAGGTTCAAATCTCTGTGTTCACTTTAAGAACACCATGAAACTGCCCGTGGCAGTGGTCGGCAAACCGTTTCTCATGAGCCACATGCAGCTCTTTGGCCCCTTGAGTGTGGCTCTTCCACAAAATACCACGACTTGGGAGAGTCTGTTTTGAAGAAGTGGCGTTAGAAGAAGTTTAAGTTTAAAAAACTTGGCTCTCCAAAGAAATGTCCATCGTTGTCCTGTTGATATTTGGCTCTGTGGACGAATGAGTTTGCCAACCACCGGCCCAGGCCATCGAGGGTGTGCGTCGCCGGAAAGCCACCATGAATCTGAAGGAGGTCCCTTACAGAAGCAGTGGGTGCCGTTCCGTCGTTACCACGGTGTCCAGTGCTCACCCACCTGGGTAGCGTGTCCAGGCCATGCAGTGGGGCTGGACACAGGGTCGGGGGCCCACAGAGAGAGCTGGATTTTTGCCACACATGCTTCAGAGTGCAGAGAGCAATGCTGGGCTTAGGGGTCTAGATGTAAGCCTCTATGGTCACTGAGCACATCCAGGGGAAGAGAGCTCCCAAGATGCAGCATGGACCTTACAGAGCTCATGGGCAGACTGGCCCCATCAGAGCCCTCCCCGGCACATGGCGGAGATCCTACTGCAAACCGCAGGTGGCTCCTGAACCAGCAGAGGAGGCTGCACGGGAGGAAAAGACATCCCCGAAGAAGAAACGGAAGAAACAAAAACGTATGGCTCAGGGGTAAATTCAATCGAAATCTTAAAAAAGTTAAAAAAAAAAAAAGGGGTGGGGGTGGGGGACGGGGAAGGACACTTCTGTTCCTTACAAACACCAATGCCATCAGGACTTAGAAGGGCTGTGGCGATGTCCCACGTGACGAAGACCCAACGTGATATGGGACCTTGGATCTGAGCTGGGGGAGGGGAGGAAATGCTAATGAGGACCTTGTGGGCTCAAGCACCACCCGGGAATGCAGAAGGCGGCTCAGCTAAAAATAGTGTCTACGCAAATTTGCAACGTGGACAAATTTGCTGTGGTTCCGTGGGAGAATTTCCCTAGTCTTAGAAAAGCGCTTAGGGGTAAAGAGCCAAGATGTCCACGACTTACTCTCAGACGACCCAGAAAGAAAACGAAGGGCGCACAGAGAGAGCGTAAATGATAAAGCAGACAGGACGGTAACGGCCCACCGAGGATGTGTGGACGTTCCCATTGTAATGTACTCTTCCCATTGTTGATGTTTTCGAAGTCTGACCTTATTTCCAAATGAAAGATTTTTAAAAAGCCAGAAGATGTCGCAGCAGGACCGGTTATTTCACACAGACTCCCACGTGGAACCCCATGTGTGAAACAGGGACAAGATGGATGATCCGGTGAAGCCAGGGCGGGCCCCACTTGCCTGTGCCCCTTTGGTGGCCTGGGGGGTGCCTCCTGGAACCCAGTGTGGAGACCACTGAGCGCGTTCAGCCTCCATGTTCTTGGGAACACGGTGAGGAGGCAGCCATTCCTGCATCCTCATGTCCATTGGACACACACACATACTTGGTTGCATCTGATCCTCAAAACAGCACCGAGAGAGACGTCCTAAGTCCCACTTTGTAAATGAAAAGGATCAAGATTCTGGAAGGTAAGAACCTCCCTGGGGCCAAGCCATCTATATGCTCTCCTACCCTCTTCACTAAAGCTGGGGTTCAAACCCAGGCCTGTGAAGGAACCCCAAAGACCCTGCTCTTAGCAGAACCTGCCTGCTCCCAGGGGAAGGGGCAGCCTCGGCCTGCCCAGGGCAGGGGTGAGGCTGGGAGCTGCGGGACTCCCTGTCCAGTGCTCACCCAGCGGTGGGGGAGTATGCTGTCTGTTCCTCTATGAGAAACCCGCCTGGTCCTGGCGGGGAGCCTTTCCATGGAGCCAGGCTCCCGGCCTGAATGTCCAGGCTCAGAGACTCCCACGGGGCTGGCTTCTGGCTCAGGAGAGCTCCCAGCCTGTCTCTGCGAGGGCAGGGGACTCTGAGCACCATGCCCTGCTCTTCCACACGCTGTGCCAGGCAGGCCTCTCACAAAAAGAACGGCAGGCCTTTCTTTCCTTTCTTCTCTCAAAACCAGCCATTCCTCCCCCTGCCTCCCCCTTCCCCCCCTGCCACCCTGCTTCCTGGTTTTTACTGAGCGAATTCACTGTCAGTAAAATCATTGTGTTTGAGGTTAGTCGAGAGATTGTGTGTTTAAAAGAATTCCAGGATGCCTAAGCTTCCTGAGTAAACTGGGACTCGCTGAGAATAGAATTGGCCTTTTCAGGCCCAAAGCTGTCGCTCTGACGGTCTCAGGGCCTATAGCATCCTTGGCCCTGAGTTTGCCCTGAGCCTCAGCCTGGCCCAGGGCTGGGCCAGATTAGAAGTTCTGAAGGGAAGATCTCTGAAGAGAGCTTTTCTAGAATGACTGGACCATGCTCCGTCCCCCAGTCACATACGGGCCTTTAGCCAGACTGGCCTGCCTTCCTCCGAGGAAGAAGGGGAGAATCCCTCCCTGGAAATAGCCACCATTGGCTGGGCCTACTGGGTGCTATGCTCAAAGGTCCACACTGAACGAGGGAAGGAGTGTGGCTCCTGAGGCATTAGCAGTCGTGGTTCCCCTCTTTGTAAAACAGCTTCCTCAGGTGAGGACACTGGGCCTTAAGAGGTTAACTCATTCAAGGTCACATAGGCATAAGTGATTGCAGGAATTTGCCCCCAAGTCTGTGTGGCTACAGAACAGTTACCCAGGCTGCTTGCTGCACAGGCCATCCGCTGACGGGGTGACAGGGGGGGAGGGGGGAAACCAGGTCCAGCCAGCGCCTGCTCACTAAGGTGCGCTCCCTGATGCAGACCCTGTGCTTTCCCCAGTAGGGGTGCTAGGAGAAGCCGATTAAAAATCACCCACTGACTCCCTTCCCCACATCTGCTCCCCTTGAGGCTCTTGACTTTGCAGCCCTTCCCACCAAGAAGGGCTGCTCTGGTCTCGTGACTAAACACATCGGTGAAATATTTCTGAGGGGCATCATGCCAGTTCAAGCTCATGCCTTGACAGCCTCACAGGCTTTGCTTGTTCTCTTGGACCGCCTATTGCCATGGGCACAAGCCCGGGCTGACCTGCCGGAGCATGAGAAACGCACGGCCCAGTCACTCCCATCCCAGACCAGCCAATCAACCACCCAGCATCTGCGCAAGGCCGTCCTAGACCAGCCAGCCTCCAAACAGCCCTCTCCGACCACAGAGCCAGGAGCCAGCCCAGCCACACTCAGCCCACTGACCAGATCGGCGTAACTGCTCTGTTCCGTGACCAGGAACACATGCGAACTGATTCAGGTGGCTGCTAGGGAGTGAACCGCGTCCCTCCAAAATTCATACAATGACATCTTTTTTTTTTTTTCTCCATGAGCCCTGACCAAGGCGGGGGATTGAGCCTGCAACTGAGGTACGTGCCCTTGACTAGAATTGAACCTGAGACTCTTCAATCCGAGGGTCAATGCTTTATCCTCTGAGCCAAACTGGCCAGGGCCCTATGTCGACGTCATAACCCTCAGCCCCTCAGAATGTGACCTTGCTTGGAAACGGAGTTGTGGCTGATGTTATTAAAGATGAGGTGGAACTGCAGCAGGGTGGGTCCCTAACCCAGTATCACCGACTTTGGGACACAGACATGCTCACAGGCGAAATGCCATGTGAAGATGGGAGTGATGTTGCCACAAACCAAGAACTAGCAGGGGCTGGGAGCGAGGCCGGGAACACACCCTTCTCTAGAGCCTTCGCAGGGAGCAGGGCCCTGCAGACACCTCAACCTCAAACTTCCTGCCTCTAGGACTTCGGGGAAATAAACTTCTGTTGCTGCAGCCATTCCATTTTGTGGTACTTTGTCACAGCAGCCCTAGGAAGTTAATACAGAGCCTTTTCATAAGCCACACAAAGGCACAGCCTGGGCCGGCCTCCCTGCCTGCCTCTAAGTCGACTGTGGCCCTCCTCCTGGTACCCCGGCGACCCTGCATCCCACCATGCCCAGTTGTGCCCCAGCAGGCCCCCAAACCGGTAAAGGCTTCTCTAGTGCCTTCCACAGGCCCTCGAGCCCTCGGCGCCCTGGGGGAGTCGCAGACCCACGCAATATCGCGGCCCCGGGAGCCCCAGCCCGGGCCCCGCCGGCCGGCTGCCTACCTGGGTTGCCGAGGGCCATGGAGTCATAGATGAGCTTGCAGGTCTTGAGCAGGATGGAGATCTTCTTCTCGGGCGAGTAGGCCTTGTGCATGCTGCTGAACTTCTGCAGGATCTTCTCCATGACGGGCACCTCAGGCACGCTGGTGGTCACGCCCAGGTCGGTGGTGGTGGTGGCCAGGACCACCAGCTGGTTCTCCTTGAGCTGCTGCAGGGAGCCGTCCTTGCTGTGGATCTCACGAAGGCACGAGTTGATGGCTTCTTTCAGGGGCTTCAGCACACACTTGTACAAGGCGGACTCCACAATCGCTTCTGTGGGTGGGAGAGAGCAGTGAGGTGAGGACAACAGTGGCAGGGATCCTGGCCCCGGGCCTTGCTGCCCAACAGTGTGGCCATGCCCATCTTCTGATCCCTGGAAAAACATACTCACAGCCCCAGCAGGTACAACCGCCATTCTGACATATGGGACGGTGAAGTACAAGCCGCGGAAAGCCCTCCCAGTGATACATTGCATCCTAATGCCTTTCTCAGGGCCTGGCACAGATTAAACTCTCACAGAGCTGCCCACAGTACACAGCTCTGAGGGCACTGCTCACATGGGCGCTGTGCGGTGTACAACCTGTGTAGCTGTCCTTGGAACAAACGCTTGGTACAATTATTCTTGATTCTCTCTTTCAATCCCCAGGTCCACTTGATTTCAGTCTCAAGAATCTAGTATATCCAGAACCTGACTTCTCACCACCTCCAAGGTTTGACCTTGACCTGAACTACCATCATCTGTTGCCTGAGTTATATTGGTAGCCTCTTGCTCCGGCCCCTTACAGTCCATTCTCAACACAGAAGCCAGCGTCATCCTGCTATGACATGTTTAATCATGACATGACTGTGCTGAGAACCCTCCAATGGCTCCATCTCATGGACAACAGAAACCACAGCTGTCCCTGTGCCGATCAAGGCCCCTGAGTGATCTGTCCCTGTAACCTCTCTCGCTTAGCGCCTTGCTCCCTCCCCTGTGCATGCTGCTCCAGCCACAACGGTCTCCTTGCTGCGCTACCACCTGCCATGCCTGCTCCTGCCTCAGAGCCTTTACACCCGCTGTTTCTTTTGCCTGGAGGAGTCAAAAGGCACCCTAATCATCTAGCACCGTGGTTGGCAAACTGCAGCTCTAGAGCCACTTGAGTGTGGTACTTTCCACAAAATACTATGGCCTGGGCGAGTCTATTTTGAAGAAGTGGCGTTAGAAGAAGTTTAAGTTTAAAAAATTTGGCTTTCAAAAGAAATTTCCATCTTACTGTTGATATTTGGCTCTGTTGACTAATGAGTTTGCCGACCACTGGTCTAATAGAATGGGAGTCAGCCAGTTTTTATCTCACAGCAGCTCTGCAACACACCTGCCATTACCCCCGCTCCACAGACGGACCAGCTCCGGCTCTGACGCTGTGGGCCACACAGCTCGCTGGGGGCTGACCAAAGATCTGAACCCGTGTCTACACGTGACACCCGGGCCGTCCCCAGCTGCCTTGGGTGACAGTAAAGAAACATTCTTGGGAAGTCTTTGTGGCTTTACCCTGTCCCAGGGGGAAAGGGTCTCAGCTATTGTTTCCTCATCAGCAAAGTGAGAGAGGGCTGCGGGGGTCCTTCATCCCTGAGAGCTGCCACGTCCCCTGCAGAGACCGCCTCCGGCCCTCAGCAGTCACAGGTCAGTACTCCTCTGGCCTCTAATTGCTCCTTTGACTGTCCCCCTAATAACACCAGGAGCACCCTGAGGGTGGATCCTGCCCAGCCTCTGATGCAGGCACATGAGCAGAGCTGGGAAGCACGCGGCAGAACAGCAGAGGGGTTAGTTCAGTTAGTTCGGGAGGGGGCTAGGGATGGCGGCTTATCTAGGATGACCCCGCCCTCCCGCCCACTCCACCTGCCCACCCACCCCCAGACTGACCCAGCTCCTCCTCGGAGTACTGCGTGTGGTCCCCCAGCGCCTTGAGCTCGGTGCTCTGCAGCAGGTAGCTCTTGAGCTGGGTCATCATGGTGCGGATCTCCTGCAGCATCTCGGTGCTGGAGGCCTGGCGCGCCATCATCTCCAGGCTGTACACTGTGTAGTCCTGCACCAGGTTGCCGAAGTACGAGGCCTTGTCCTGGGCCAGCTCCACCACCTTCTTGTACAGCTTGCGGTCGTTGGACAGGAAGGCCTGGAAGACGCTGGTGAAGCTGGCGAGGCTCAGGCGGTGCCGCGCCTTGCCCAGGATCATGGACGGCTTCTTCTTCACGCTGGGGCTGCTGAACTGCTCCAGCTCCTCCTCCGTGCTGCTGGTCGAGTAGGAGTCTTGATCGGTGGCCGGGGTGTGCGCCCCTGTACTGTCTGAGAGGGAGGCCAGGGAGCCCTTGAACTCTGGGGCGCTCTGGCGCCAGGTGCTGGCCCTGGGTTTCTGGGCTCTGGGTCCCAGCTTGGGAGGCAGGGTGTTGGCCTTCTTCCGGAGGGCCGGGGCTGGGTTTCTCAGGGGCCACCTCCCCTGAGGAGAGCTCGGCGCTCTCCAAGGGGCTTGGGAGGACGGAGGCCTAGTTGCCGGGAAATTCGCTTCTTCCTAGGAGGAGGGACTGGGGGTTGCCGGATCTTCCTTGCCGACTCTGGCAGGATGCCCAGCTGGCTGGCTTGGGCCACTACTTCCTGTCCTTGCTCTGTGGTCCTCTGAGGCCTGTCCCCAGGACTATCTGAGGTCCCCTGGGGAGGCAGGGCGATCGAGGGGGGCCGGGAAAGATTCGGCTGGTCCCACTGTGCGGTTGTGGCCCTGTCCACCTTCTCCACCATGTTCGGGTCCTCCAGGGAGAGCTTCTCAGAGAGGCGGCGTCTGGGGGGAGCTGCAGGGGCGACCTTCTTCCCTGGCCCCAGAGGGGCGGGGGCCTGCTGCAAGGGGCTGGGGGCCGTCCCTGGCTTCACCTCTTCCTCCCTGAGGGGGCCCAGGCCTATGGGGGCGCATGGGGGCCTGTCACATGCTGTCATGGGTAGCTGGCTTGGATGGTCCCGGGGGCCTAGGGCATGGGGTGCCAGGCGGGGAACAGATGCTGGGGATGCAGGAGGAAGGGCGTCTGGAGGTGGGGGAGGACTGGGCAAAGGACAGGCTGGAGCTGGGGCAGGGGGTGGAAGGGGCCGGGCAGGGCTGAGGGGGTGGAGAGGTGGTGCTGGGGGCGGGGGCGCCGGGCGGCGAGGGGCCCACCGGGAGGTGGGTGAGGTAGAGTCAGAGGTGGGAGGCAACGGGCTCGAGGGGCAGCTTCTCAGGGGTGACAGGTCGGCAGGCAGGGCGCTGCCACAGTCCTCGATGAAGATGGGGTTCACAAACCACAGGCGGTCGTTTCCTCCAGAGAGCTCAATTTCACACGCACAGTTCTCCTGGTGGGAAGCGGACCTGAGGCTGGAGGCTGGGGGGGCCCTGGGGGCTGGGTCTCTTGGAGGCTCTGCTGGGCTGCCAGCTGCTCGACGGGGGTTCAGCGAGGAGTCCCAGAAGCCTGTGGAAACGAGAGAAGAAGAGGTGGTCAGTCCAGGAGCTGGCCCCTTGTGTGGGGTGGGGACGGGGCACAGGAGGGGTTGGGGGGCGGACCTTACAGCGTTGGCTTCTCCGCTCCCCGGGTTGTTTTCCCCTCTTGGACTGTTTTAAACCTCTCCCACCACTTCCTTTCTCGAGAGGGGAAGCCCCGCGAGATCCTCCCCTGCGGTGCTGAGGTGCTGGGGTGGGGCCAGACGCCCTGTGACAGGGCAGCGTCGCTCTGCCCCTGGCTGTGAGGGCCCCCCACGGAGGGCACAGAGACGCCGGTGCAGGCCGTGTGGGGACGGAGGGGCCCACAGCCAGGGTTCCTGCAGCTGGCCGCTGGGGACTCTGCGGGAGGTGGCTGGATCTTTCAAGGCCCCCGTCCGGTCACCTCTAAAATGGGGGTGGCTGCGTGAGGCCTGTTCTATGTGGGGAGAACACAATTATGGACTGTGGCTGGTGAGGTCAGACCTGACCTTCCGCGTGGGGAGCACCTTCCGCTGCAAAACGACAGGTCTGGCCAGTCTCCATGGTCACTAGGAAGCTGCCCATTCCCCCGAGGGAGGGGTGTCAGCAAACGGGGCTCCCGCCCTGCTGGGTGCCTTTCTCCTGACCTAGCCCCCGGGACGCAGCCCTTGGCTGTGGCCACTAGGGCACAGCTGTCCCTATCGGCATTGCTGGTCAGCACCAGGTGTGTTCTGAGGAGGAGCATGGGACATTCAAGCTGAGGCACATTGCGGGGGCGGGGAAGGGTGTCCCTAGCTCAGAGATCTCGACTTGTGTGTCCCAAGCCCTGTGGAGACTGACGGGAGCTCAGGACGCTCTGCGAAGGCACAGGCATGGAGACTGAGAACAACTCAGTCGGCCTGCAGCCCCTCCGAGCCCCAGGCAGCTCCTGCTGCACCAGGGAACCCGAGTCTGGATCTACCTGTTAGATTCTGAGTGCGGACCCCCGTGTTAAATCGTTCAGGATGGGCCCGGCTTCCGGACGCTCCCCTGGAGCCCCTTCTGTGAACGACTCATCCAGGAAGAAAACCACCCAAATGGCCTCGGGGACAGCCACAGGGCAGACCCACCCTGCATCCTGGCGGTGAAGGCGCTGGCTCTAGCCAGAGCCTCTCGCTGGTCCTGACCCCAGGCCTTCGGTGTAAGTCCCGATCCGTCCCGCATCACCCGTGAGGAAGAGACCCAGAGAGAGTCAAGAACGCGCCCACAGCCAGCGGGGCTGGGTGGCTCAGTGGGTGAGCGTCGACCTAGGAACCTATCAACAGTTCGGTTCCTGATAAAGGCACATGCCTGGGTTGCGGCTTGATCCCCGTGTGGGGCATGCAGGAGGCAGCCGATCGGTGATTCTCTCTCATCGTGGGTGTTTCTCTCTCCCCCCTCTCTGAAATCAATAAAGATATATTTAGGAAAAAAGAACTGGCCCCGGTCGCCGGGCGGGTGAGCGAAGGGGCTGGGGTGCGGGGCAGATCTGCAGGTCTGAGGCCTGTAAGCCCGGCTGCTGCGCCGTGTGGCCTCCCTTCTTGGGAACTTGCGACACTTCCCATCTCAGGGCTCGGTCAGCGTGAGTGAGGGGCGGCGTGTACCTCAGAACTGGGGATGTGGTAAGCACATCACAGGCTCTTGACACCGAAAGAAAGCGGGTGTCACACGAAGGCTGAGGGCATTATGTTGCCTGAGATGGGCACTCCCAGGGACACAGGTGTTTGCCCCTTTGCTGGCCAGGGGACCGAAAACCCCGTCCAGGTGAGCAGGGTGCTGTCTCAGGACAAGGGGGCTGCTGATAGACTGACATGTGAGCCAGCACATCCCCTCTGAGCGTGGCCATGACCAGGAGGACCCCGGGGCTCCTGGTTCAGCTCTGCCCTGGGCAGAGACCCTGTGTCTGGTACCCCGAGTGCTGTGGCTGGCTGTCTCCATGGGAGCAAGGATGACAAGCCTTTGTGGGACTTGTAGAGGGCCGGCCCCCAGGGAAGGCACCTG
This sequence comes from Antrozous pallidus, assembly GCA_027563665.1. Taxonomy (NCBI): domain Eukaryota; kingdom Metazoa; phylum Chordata; class Mammalia; order Chiroptera; family Vespertilionidae; genus Antrozous; species Antrozous pallidus. Next base: position 103,707,040 of record CM050515.1, read on the forward strand.
AGCATTCTTTAAATCAGTGTCAGTTGAATCTGAGGCACCAGGCAAAGCCATGCCTTGGAAACACATCCACCAAAGGGCTGGATGCTTCACTTAGTACTGACTTTTAACTTGCTTCAGGTGTAGGGGGGGGGGAGGGCCCTTGAGATGTAGATTCAGCCGAGCCCCAGGAATGAGTAGGGCCTGGGCCCACTTAAGCTCCTTTGATTTTAAGTCTTTTCATGTGAAACCCTCTTTCTATTTTAGTATAAATAAACACACTGCATTTGGGTTAGAATTCTCTGTCTCTCCATCAGAGAGCAGAGATTCCACCCAGCCCCAGCTTTATTTCTACTTCTGTGTCGTCTATTCTTTCTATTATTTCTCAATCTCCAGCCCCTCTACTCAGTAACTGGACCCTACTCTTCTGTCCATGCTGGAGGTGGGAAGGAGGGAACCCTCCCACCCCCAACAGGGACTCTGTCCAATTTGCAAAGCTCTGTGCACATCACAACCACTATCTGAGGACAGAGTGCTGGGAGGGAGGGGGTGCCTCCGCCCCGCCCGCCCCCCAAGCGAGCTCTTCTTCACGGCTGCCTAGGCCTTTGCACGTAACTTTAGGAGGCAGCTACTGACACCTCCAGGACTCACACGCTCTCAGATGTGGCATCGAGCACACAGCAATTCTGGCCTCGGGCAGTGAGCAGTGGAAGCACCGGGACTATCTCCCCTCCTGCCCCCCCCCCCCCCCCAGTAAATTCGCCTCCGTGGAAGTTTTCCTGGGCAGGCATCCAGCCTGACTCCAAGGTGAACTGGACAGCAGCCCCCTATGTGAGTGGAGGCCCCTGATGTCACCTCCAAGCCCCCATAAGCCCTTCCTCTGTGTGGAGGTGGATGTCATGGTGCAGACCATAAACAGAACTGCCCACACCCCCACTATGTCTCGCCTAGATCATGGCCATAGCCTGCCCCCCCCCCCCCCCCCCCGCCATCCGTTCTCCTCCTGCGGCACTGAGCCGGGCACATAGTAGGCTATTTGTTCAGAACTACTGTAGCCTGGCATTCAAGGCCTGTGGGATCTGAATCTGTACAACTTTTCTTTTTAAATAGATTTTTATTGAGAGAAAGAGGAAGTGAGAGAAATGAGAGGTAAAAACATCAATGAGAGACACATCATTGAACAGCTGCCTACCAGGGATCAAGCCTACAACCCGGGCTTGTGCCCTAACTGGGAATTGAACCAGTGACCTCTTGGTTCATGGGTCAGTGCTCAATCACTGAGCCACACCGGCTGGGCCCTGTACAGCATTCACCCCATTCTCTGTCACTGCTTCCGGGGCTGCCCCACCTTCAGTCTTGGCTGATGCTGTTCACGCTGCTCGGATGCTTTCCCCACCCTCTCCACCTGGCAAACTCTCACTCATCCCTCAAGACGGGCCAAAGCTCTGTTCCCAAATGGCTGTGATGTGCATAGAGCTCCGCACACCGGCTAACTGTTGGGTGAAGTCATCCTGACACACCGGGGTCCCCCCTACACTCTCTGTGTTCCCAGCCCTGGCACTCAGTCTGCCTGCAGTGGCCATCACTGGGCTGTATTCTCTGATTTTGTCAGACTCCCGCCCTCCTTCTCTCACCCCCCAGACTCTGAGCTTCCAGAAGGCAGCCACAACGCTTCACCTGAGCATTTCCAGCACCTAAGACGGTGCTTGGCACAGAGCAGGAGCTCAGCCCTGTAGCTTGCACAGTGGATAGCTTAGCCAGAGGGGAGAGAGGGACTCTGAGGTGTGGGATACAGGCAAGGTGAGTTTGACGGGGCAGTGGGGATGACCTGAACCATAGGAAGATGTCTTAGGGCCAGAGAATGAAGAGATGAGAAAACCAGAGGAGGGAGGCACCCTAAAGGAGGGCCACGGAGCTCCGCAGGTGGGGTGACCAACAGCTGGACGACCTGCCTCAGGGTAGCGAGGTGGGTCCATCCTGCACAGATTAAAAAACAAAACAGCCCTAACCGGTTTGGCTCAGTGGATAGAGCGTCGGCCTGTGGACTGAAAGGTCCCAGATTCGATTCCAGTCAAGGGCATGTACCTTGGTTGTGGGCACCTCCCCGTTAGGAGGTGTATAGGAGGCAACTGATCAATGTTTCTCTCTCACTGATGTTTCTAACTTTCCATCCCTCTCCCTTCCTCTCTGTAAAAAAAAAAAAAAGAAAAAAAAAAAAAAGAAAAATCAGTCAAATATATTAAAAACAAAACAAACAAACAAAAAACAACACACATTTCCCATACCCCAGACTTGGGTTCTGGAAGGCATGGAACAAACATTGGGGTTCGGGGAAATGGGCCCAGAGCCTGGGAGATGAAGAACTGCTCCCCTGTTCCTAAGATAGTGGGCTGGCTGCACACTGCAGGGCAGAACCAATGCCGCTCTGAGCGGTGGGAGAAGCTGAAACCGAAGGAGCTGCAGTTTAGGGGCTGGGCGCCTGTTAAGGAACTGCAGTGGCAGTGCAGGGTTTTATGCTAAAAGAAAAGAAAAAAAAAAGAAAGAAGGAAAGAAAGAAAAAGGAAGTAGGTCACTTTCTTTGCAGCCTGCAGAACATTGAGGCTAGAGGAAAAGCGGAACACGGTCATGCAAGCTAGTGGTTGGCAAAGCTGCGGCATCTGTGTCCAGTGGCACAATGCCAGGCCTTGGCTCAGGGCCCTGCCTTCACTGCCTCTGTGCTGCCCTTGGACTGAGGGATGTTTTGCTGGCCCGTGGCCTCCCCCACCTTATATGGAGATACCTCTTGTCAGGTGTCCACTCCTATAATCCTTGGGGGAGGGAGGCTGGGGCCAGGCCAGGTGTTGGGCTGTAGGCCCTGGGGGCAAAGGTGACAAAGGTCTCCTTCTTGGGGAGCCGGGGCTAATGGCAGGGCAGAGAGGGCACGAGTAAATGCAGCAAAGCATTCCAGATGCCAGGGGAGCAGCTCCAAAGACCAGAGATTCAGAGAAGAAATATTTCGGGGCATCCGAACCCCAAAGATGGGTGGTTGGACAGCTTGGGTGTTCAATGAGTTTTCAATAACTAGGAAAATTCTCACATCCTATTTAATAAAAGCGTAATATGCAAATTGACCGTGCCCACGCTGCACCCACCAGCCACACCCACCAGCCAATCAGAACGAGCATGCAAATTAACCAAACCAAGATGGCAGTTAATTTGCATATCCAGGCACAGAAGATGGGTAGAAGGAAGCCAAGCATTGCAGAAGGTAGCAAAGCTGCAGAGAAGCAAGCAAGTGTGGTGGGGAATAAGGAAGGGATCTTTGCTCAGGCTGCAGAAAGCCCTATTCTTGCAGGAATCTTCCTGCAATGGGTCTCTAGTGTAATATAAAGGAAGAAGCAAGTCCCATGCCAACCTGGAAGAGCTATAGAACATATGCCTTTTCTAAACATATTTTAAACCCACTGAACATACAGCAAAGTCAGAGAACGTCGGCTAGCCTAACCCTTACCTACCACTGCTTTCTCTAGATTCCTTTGCTCTTAGGATCAACCGCATATAGGTAAGTGCTAAATTGCTCCCCATGTTAATTTTGTAGCCTCAAGATTATGATTTCTTTTTCATATTTTTTCCTTTATTGATTAAGGTATTACAAATGGCCTCAAGATTATTCCTTTACCGCCTGGCCTGCCCTTTCAAATGATGGCTTTTCCAAGGCCAAACTCAGAGTTCTTTGCGTCAGCTCACGAGCAAGCATCCTGGGCTATCGTGTGGTGTTGAGCCTGCAAACCAATAGCTCCCTTTCAAACAAACAAACAAACAAACAAACATAACCCATGCCTGACCAGCAGGGCTTGTGTTTGGATATTTATTACATTCTACTCATTTCGTCAACAGTGAGTAGAAGGCCAGAAAAAGAACGCTGCTCACCCCCGTGCTGGGAAACACACGTGCCTCATTAACGAATTCCATGCAGAGCTCCATGGCCACTGCGGAAAACAACATGCAGGATCTTCATACCGTTAAAAATGGAACTGACCCAGAGCATCCGCTTCGGGAAAACATCGGAAGAAACCCACAGCATGAATTGGAAAGAATATATGCACCCCTATGTTCACTGCAACATTACTTACAACTAGTAAGTAATGGGCACAAATCCATGTACCAGTAGCTCACTGCCACCCTCCAGTAGCTCTTGCCCGCTGCCCCACCCCCCCATTCTCCCCTGGCCCCCCACCACAGCTTGCTGCCCTGCCCCTCCTGTAGCTCTCCGCCACCCACTTGTAGCTCACTGCCCCACCCTCCTGCTGACCTGCGGTCTGGTCGTTACGCGGTCGGTCATTCCGCTTCACAGGGTAACAATCATTTGTATATTACATCTTTATTATATAGGATAGGCAATATTTGGAAGCAACCCAAGTGCCCATCAATAGACGGATGGGTAGGTCAAAAGCTTTGGTCCATATATACAACGGAATACTACTCGGTCATAAAAAAAAGCATGAAATCTTACCATTTGTGACAGCATGGATGGACCTAGAGGGTATTATACTAAGGGAAATAATTCAGTCAGAGAAAGACAAATTATCACATGATTTCACTTATGTGTGGAATCTAAAGAGCAAAACAAACAAACCAACCTAATATAGAAACAGAAGCAAGGATACAGAGAGAGAACTGGTGGTTGCCAGAGGGGAGGGAAGTCGGATGACTGGGGGTGGGGGGAAGGTGAAGGGATTAAAAGGCACAGATTGGCAGTTAGAAGACTGTCATGGGGACATAAAATACAGTGTAGGGAAAGTAGTCAATAACATTGTAATAATTGTGTATGGTGCCTGGAAATATTGGGGGGGGGTGCTTTGTAAAGTATGGTTGTCTAACCATGACTCTGTCCACCCAAAACTAATCCTATCTAATATGCAAATTGATCATACCTCCACTACACCCACCAGCCACACCCACCAGCCAATCAGGAGCAAACTTGCAAATAAACCCAACCAAGATGGCTGTGGCCACAGAGAGTAGGAGGGAGGCTTGGGTTTTCCCAGTATTGAAAGAAGCCAAACTTTCCGCCTGCCCTTGCTGCCTTAGGCCTCCACTTAAGGCTACAAAGTTTCAATTATAGAATCCCAACAGAAATGGCAGCAGCCACTAAGTGAGCAGGAGGCTTGGTTCTGTTCTAGGCTACAAAGTTTCTATTGTAGAAGATACATAAATCCCAGATACCAGGGCCTCCACTTGTGTTGCTGGGAGGTGTGGCCAGCCTGCAAACCACCACTCCATGCCCCAAGGGAACCCCGACACTGATCCGGGACACCCTTCAGGGCAAACCAGCTGGTCCCCACCCATGCACCAGACTTCTATCATATCCTATCTAATAAAAGAGTAATATGCAGATTGACCATCACTCCAACACATAAGATGGTTGCCCCCATGTGGACATAGGATGGCCACCGCAAGATGGCCAGCAGGAGAGGGCAGTTGTGGGTGAACAAGCCTGTAAGGGAGGGCAGTTGGGGAACATCAAGCCTTCAGGGGAGGGCAGTTAGGGGTGACCAGGCCTGCAGGGGAGATAGTTAGAGGTAAACAGGCTGGCAGGGGAGCAGTCAGGCTGGCAGGGGAGTAATTTGGACATGATCAGGCTGGCAGGAAGAAGCTGTTAGGGGCAATCAGGAAGACAGGCAGGTGAGCAGTTTGAAGCCAGCATTGTGAAAGGGATCCCAGATTGGAGAGGGTGCTGGCTGGGCTGAGGGACCACCCCCCTTCCATGCATAAATTTCACGCACTGGGCCTCTAGTACAAAATAATACTGAATGTCAACTCTAATTGAAAAAAACAAAAAACTTATTCTGATTGCAAGTGGGGAGGAACCGGGAGCTACCGGGGCGGGATGCTGCGTGTGGGGAGCAGCCGAGCCCGCTGACCACTTTCGCCGCTGCTGGGAGATGCCTTCGTGGAGTCCTGTCGTAGCTCCGCCAGTTTGGCTGGGTTTCAGTTCTCTGCCACAAGCGAGCCTTGCCTACAACACTATGTGAGGAGCCTGTGTGTCCTGACCCTTGGCCAACGCTGCTGTTTGCACGTTTGTTATCACAGAACACAGGTTAGGGCGGCCAGGCACAGGCCTGAACATCTCAGAGCCGAGCCCCGGCCTCTGCCTGGTGTGCCCTCGCAGCTCCAGTCTCCATCCGTGCAGGGGTTGGACAGGACCTGGGGATGGATGGAACCCGAGGATGGACAGAACCTGGGGATGGACAGGACCTGGGGATGGATGGAACCCGGGGATGGACAGAACCCAGGGGCGGATGGAGCCAGGAAAAGCTATCCCGATGAGCCTCGCTGTACACACTTCAGCCCTCGGGACACCAGGTCTGATCAGAACCCTTTGCGGAGTCTTCAGGGTTTCCCGTGAATCCCCTTCTCAGAGGCGTAAGTGCTAACAGACAGGTCTAAACCGCCACTGGCTCCCAGATGACAGCCTCCCTCCCCCACTCCAGCGCACCCGAGGTCGGTCAAGCTCTCCTCGAGAGAAGGGCTTGTCTAGTCCAGAAAGGAATGTCTCAGGAATACCCGCCTGAA